>CABHPH010131781.1:17056-27623 GCA_902168325.1 Peromyscus nudipes | reverse complement strand
CTAGGGTGATCTGTCATCCACTGGGGCCGGGCTGGAACCGCCCTGTGCCTCCCGCAGGCCTGCTTCTGTCTTAAGAGACAACACAGTTTGCTGACTTTTGCTTTGGAAGCAACCTGTTAGTAGGGCTGTAGCCTTGTCGTCTCGCCAGAGCCTCTTTCCCATGAGGTGTGTAATGAATGAGGCTGGCCCTGATCATTTCTGGCCGGAGGTGCTTTTTTGCTTGTGACCCGGTGGCCCTAGGAGGGAACCAAGGTACAGAGGGTATTAGCATGGGGGCCAGAGACAGTGTCAGAGTGACTGGCATTTCCTTGCCTGGCCGGTCCAGCAGGAAGATTGGGCTGACCTGGCTAGCCAGGTGATGGCCTCCTTTACTGTACCTCTTTGGCTGGTCACTAAGCAATGTGGCAGGTCCCTGTACCCCTTCGGCTCATGTCCAGTCACTGCACTGACTCCTTTGGAACATTAAGAAGGTGTGCCTGGCTACCACGATCCTTCAGGAAGGACCTGGAAGGAAGACAGGTGGCCCAGAGCAGTATCTAAGGACAATCTGAGGGCTGTCCTAAGGCGGGCGTGCTTGGCAGAAAATATAGGGCAAATGGTTGCGGGTGTACAGTACAGGGTTCAAGTCCATAGGCAGAGGGCGGTTGCTGAGTTTGGAGTCCCTTTTGGTCGATAAGCAAGTCTTCACACCCACACGCATTCTTTTTGTTTGTTTGCTTTTCGAGACAGGGTTTCTCTGTGTAGCTTTGTACCTTTCCTGGAACTCACTCTGTAGCCCAGGCTGGCCTTGAACACACGAGATCCGCCTGGCTTTGCCTCTCCAGTGCTGGGATTAAAGGCGTGCACCTCCACCGCCCATCCACACCCATCCATCCTTATTTTACCCAAGATGCACTGGTCTGGTGCTTCATGCTCTTAACCATTGCTCTCTAGGTTATGGGGTGAGGGGTGGGTAGCAAGGTCACTGAGGTGAGACTGTACTTAGGAGCAAGGGGCTAGAGTCCTTGAAGCATGGAATCCAGGGAGAGTGGAGCCAGGCTGAGCTCCAAGCAGTCCCCTCACCTTGGGCAGAGGTGTGCAGGACTCCTGAGACCCTGTGTCCTGCGTCCCTTGCCTCTTCCACTTGGTGCTGCTCTTCCTTCCCTGGGTCCTCTGTCCCTGGCTCCCCTGGACCGCTGTCCTCTAGGCTGCACCAAGGGCTCAGCTGCCTCATTCATACTGAAGACATGGTGTCCCACCTGCTCAAGAGAGGAGGCTCTTCTTAGCTTCCCTCCAGAGAGGAGCTTAAGGACCTGAGGACTCTTTCGAGGTCCCTGTTGGCATTTTGCTGCTCACCATTCCTCTGTGCACCCCTGGATAGGGAGGAGCAATGAATTGGGTAGGGAGGATACCTCCAACATGGAGAGCCTTAGGGAACACCCATGGGTCTGGCACTGTCAGAGTCTGTGATGGCTGGGGCCGGCACTACCCAGTCTTTGAGCAGCTGTTCCAAGAGGAACACCCCTCGGGTCCAGAGCTGTTCTCCGTGGAGGCGCGCGCGCGCGCGCGCGTGTCTGTGTGTGTGTGTGTGTGTGTGTGTGTGTGTGTGTGTGTTCGTGTTCTTACTGTACAATCTGGAGTACAAAGTCTCACTGATTTGGCTGAATATGGGGGCGAACAGCTCAAAAGGGGGAGAATGTAGTCTTGGGCTGGGGTCCCCACATTTGTCCCATTGCTGCTCCAAGAAGGCCACAGGCAGGAGGCTAGGGAGACCTCTTGGGACTGACCCAGGTGACTGGAGGTTGTACCATCAGGTGGCTGTCCAGTCATGCCAGAGAAATGGCTGGGGAAGTTTCTGGGCCTCCCCTGTAGACCTGGCACCAAGCTGTGGATGAGCTGGCCCCAGGACCTCAGAGTCCCTTGTGCTGGGCCTGGCTTGTGCCTGTGACTGGGGAGCTCCCTCCATCTTCTGCCATGTGGCACAGACCCACACACCTAGACCATCAGCCCTGCCTCCCCAGTGCTCCCTGCAAAGTCCTCTGAGCTCCTCCCCCCCAGTCTCCCACCAGGCAGCTGGGAAAATAATCCTACAAAGAGGCAGCAGAACCTTGTCCCTGTTTTCAGATTTACTTCTGGCCCCAGGCCAGGGTGTAGTGGCCAAAGGTTTCATGGGACCAGAGCCAGTAGGAGGTGGGTACCAGGTGGGATAGTTCAAAGTTTGCAGGGCAGAGGGAGGGTAAAGGGAGAGTGGGGCCAGGCTCCTGCTCTCCCTGCTCCTACCCCATCCCTTTCTCACTCACCTCTGCAGCAGGGGAGGGCCTGGGAAGCTGGGGGTTTCTTGCTGTTTTGGCTCTAGACTGTGGGGTGAGCAGGGAAGGGCAGGGTGAAGTCCAGTGTGTCCTGTTGCCTGCTCCCACCTACCAGGCACCACCGTGTCTTCCCTCCTTGTTTTCTGTGGTGGAGAGGACTGAACCCAGGGTCTTGTGCGTGTTTAACACGTGCTCTTCCACTGTGCTGTGCCCCAGGCCTGTATTCTGCAAGAGTCAAGAGAGAAGAGGCAATATCTCAATGGTGGGCGGGTGTGCATCCACCCCTGTGTAGGTGTGTGTACATGTGGGCATATATAGGTGAGCATGCTCAGGAATATACATATGTGCTATAGGCTTCCTGAGCCCCTTGTGTGTGTATGTGTGGAGAGCCTTCCTAGCATAATGATTTGCCAGCTCATATTCTTTATGTGTGTCAGGGGTTATGTCTCTATTCCATCTGCTTTCAGAGAAATCTGGAAACATCCAAGTTTAGGGTCTAGTGAAAGGCTGCAGTGTTGATATCAAGATGTCCCTTAGGAATAGGAAGAGAGCAGGAGGGATTGAGGTCTCACAGCTCTGCATATGGCTGTGGCTTCAAGCTGGGTCTTCCGAGGGTGGCAGCCACTTGGCTGTGACAGAGGAGCCAATGTGACCTCTGGAGAGGCACCTCCTGTCCCATCTCCTTACCTGTGATTGATTGTCTCCTGGAAAAATAGTCCCTTGAGTAGCTAAATGAGGACACTGCCAAGGCACACGAGACATGGCCCACCCAGGGGCCAGTTGCTGTGAGTGTTGTGAGGTCCCATGGATGGGAGCCTGCCACCCACACCCCCTCTGGGGCACGAAGAGGAGTTCATCCTGGGGCAGCGTGCAGGAAGCCTTGTGGTAGAGAGACCATAGCATAGAGTAAGGGCCGCTCTGGTGCAGTGGCCTGTAGTGGTGAACTCAGGCCACATTGTGCAACTCATCTGGAGTCAGGAATGCTGTTTTGACAACCCCTGGAAGCTCATTCACTCTTAGCTGTGTGAGCCAGATGTGAGCAGCTGACCAGCTGATAGACAAGGGGGTGGTGGGGCAGTTCCTGACCAGCTTGCATCTCTGTGACCCTCTGGAACCTAGGTGAACCTGTATCTGGGTTACTGAGTCTCAGAGTGACCTGGTAGCAACATATGCCAACAAGGTTGGCCAGTGGATGCCACAGTGAGCTCAGCACAGGGCCCTTCTTTTTGGACATCACTGCAGCTCAGCACAGGCAGACCTCTGCAGTAGACATGGCCTTTGGCTGTGCCTGCCTAGCACTGTGATCCTGGCAGTGAGCGCTGCGAGCCAGGCTGGGGGTGGCCACAGGACCTGGAGTGAACAGGGTAGGTGGAGAGATAGTTTGTGGGGTGCAGGCTGTCTAGTAGCAATTCACTATGGAAATCAGAGGATGTGGTCTGGCTGGATGATAAGGCTGAGCAGTGATCAGTGGTGGGAGGGATGTAGGGGCCTTGGCTGTTAGATTGCTCAGGGGTCACAACAGTCACAAGATTCTTACCCAGCCTGCTTGCTGATTCCCATCTGTGAAAGAGGCTTAAGCACCAGCCCCAGGACTGGTTCTCCATGGCTGGAAACACCTGTGAGGCTCGGCCTGCCCCTCCTGTCTGTCCTTAGATGCCTGTGGGAGAACCACACTGGAATATTCCAGAGCTCACCCACTCCCGCTGTGCTGAGTGTCTCTGCCTCCCCTGGAGCTGAGCTGAGCTATTGCTCTAAACAAGCCTCTCCTGGCTGCATGGCTTCAGGCTGTGTGCGCCTCTTGGCTGAAGCGCTGATGATGCAGCCATGGAGGCGGGCATGGGGTCCCTGGGATGTGCACCACCTGCTCAAGGCAGCCACCCCAGCCTGGTGCACATCATTGCTGGGTCAGGGTCCTGAGGGTTGCATGAGGGACAGGAAGAGGAGCCTGTGTCTGGCAGCCATGGGCAGCGGGAAGTGGGAAAGGCAAGCTTCATGTTCCTGTTTTGGCTTTCACTTTCCCCGGTGCCAGGAGCCCTCATGTGGAGGTGTTGTTGGCCCTAGCAGTGGGAGGGAGAAGTGTAGCAGACTATGTCTGGGATGTTTTAACAGCCAGAGGCTTCTCTACAGGATGGTGCTGTCCAGTTTGCCCAGCCCCCACCCTCATCCATCAGCAGGTCAGGGAGTTCCGTCTCGAGCTGGACACTCGGATGATAGGCAGCCCCTAGCTGTGGTTCTCAGCACCGCTCTCCATCTTTAGTTTCCAGCTCACACAGTCATCCGTTTGGTCAGCCAGACCTTCTGCCTCTGCTAGAGCTGGGTCTCCACCGAGTTTTGTAACAATAGGAGCTTTTTCTAGCATGCATCTCAGCTGAGACATTCATGTCTTCTGTAGTGGCGGATGTGAGTTTGCCATTGGAGGCTCGGGCACAGGATCTGGCCAGCTCAGCATTCATGCAGAGAACCCATGGGAGTGTGGGGGTATCCAGAGCCTTAAGAATCCCGTGCAGGTTTTGGAGCACTACAGCAGAGGGCCAGAAGGCAACAACAGTAGCACAGGGGAGTAGCCGTTACCTGCCTGCTGAAATAAGTTAGAATGTGGGGCTGGAGAGATGGCTCAGTGGTTAGGAGCACTGGCTGCTCTTGCAGAGGACCAGGTTCCACTCCAGCAGCACCCACATGGCAGCTCACAAAGGTCCGTGATTCCATTTCCAGGGGTTTGATGCCGTCTTCTGGCCTCCGTAGGCACTGTATGTACAAGGTGCACATACATGCCTGCAGACAAAATGTCTAAACACTTCAATCTGTTAGTGACTGTGTGCTCACTCTTATCTAAACTCTACCTCAAGAGTAGATTTTTATTTGGCATGTGTGTGGTATGAGATGCATGTTTGCACGATCACAAGTGCATGATACATGTGTGGACGTGCACATGTAGGAATCTGCATGTGGAGGCCTGAGGGCTGTCACATCCACAGGCATTTACATGGGTTCCGAGAATCCAGATCTTTTTTGTTTTGTTGTGTTTTTTTCGAGACAGGGTTTCTCTGTGTAGCTTTGTGCCTTTCCTGGAACTCACTCTGTAGACCAGGCTGGCCTTGAACTCATGGAGATCCACCTGGCTCTGCCTCCCAGTGCTGGGATTAAAGGCGTGCGCCACCACCACTGGGAGGATCCAGATCTTAATCCTCACATTTACTTCTGGTTTGTATGGTGAGGGCTTTGTCTCCAAGCCATCTTCCCAGCCCCTCAAGACAGAGTTCAATATTTTAGAATCTCATTGGCCTTGGATAAATGAAACCATGGAAGCCACAGTGTGGATCAAAGGAAGCTGCTGCCCTCTAGGTTAAGAAGGGGAAGCTTGCCGGGTAGTGGTGGTGCACTATCATCTGGGAGGCAGCAGCAGCCGGCAGATCTGAGTTCAAGGCTAGCCTGGTCTACAGAGTGAGTTCCAGGACTGCAAAAGAAAGGAAATCAGGCAGTGGCATGGGGTGTTCAGAACTTTTTGGAGTGCAAAAAGTTGTCAGTAGCTCTATGAGCCTGGTGTGGGTTCACAGAATCACAGGAGATGAGCCTTCCACCTGGGGTGCTGGGCTGTGTTCACTGCATGTGATCAGGGGTCCTGGCTTCATCCAAGAACAACAGAAGACCCTAAAATCTGGGACTTAGAGAGGCATAGTGGAATCCATCTGGGTCAGAGGTAGAATGCACACAGTGGAGACACAGAAGTCAGTTTAGACCATTAGAGGGGTGAGAACAGACTAGTCACACAGGCCTTGAGCAGGCTGCCTTAGGGAACTCAGGCAGCTGGGGGGAGCTTGTAGAAGGGATGGTCTGCAGCACTTGGGAAGTGGAGACAGGAACTGAGGACTGTTGTCCAGTCCTATTGCTGTGAAGAGACACCGTGACCATGTGACCATGGCAAATCTTACAAAGGAAGGCATTTACATGGGTCTGGCTTACAGTTTCAGAGGTTTAGCCCATTCTCTTCATGGTAGACAGACATCGTGCTGGAGAAGGAGCTGAGAGTTCTACATCTAAATCCATGGCTTGGCATGGACTTTCTGAAACCTTTTCAAAGCCCACCCCGGTGACACACATCCTCCAACAAGGCCACACCTCCTAATCCGTTCAAATAGTGCCACTCCCTGGTGACCAAATATTCAAATCTATGAGCCTCTGGTGGCCAGTCTTATTCTAGCCACCAGAAGGACCATCCTTGGACACATAGAAAGTTAGAGTCCAGCCTGGGCTGCATGAGACCCTGTCTTAAAAACAAACAAAATAAACAGCCAAAAGAAAACAAGCCCCCAAAACCAAGGCTGCGCTTTGAGGGACAGACAATTCCTCCTGCCTTCCGGACTTTCTCCTCATTCAAGTGAATCTCTTCTTTTTGTTTTTATTGTTTTGAGACAGGGTCTCTCTGTGTAGTCCAGGCTAGCCTCCAACCTGCTATCCTGCCTCAGCCTGGGGTGCGCCCCTTCATGCAGCTTGTTTGTGGGTTGTTTTGTTTGTTTGTTTTTTATTTTTTTGTTTGTTTGTTTTTACTGTGTTCTGGTGGTGTGGCATTAATGTTTAGAGCTGGTGTGGGGTGGGGAGGGCTGCTAGACAGTGCCCACTAGAGTTTCTCTAATGTTCCCACTAGGGCTGAATGAAGCTTCTTGCTCGAGGCAGGAAGAAATAAATGGCCTCTCTCCTGTGCAGTGCCGACCATGCAGAGAGCTGTGTATGTGAACCTTGGGCATAGACGATGGTCAAGTGTAGGTAGTTGCTTGGGAAGTGGTGAGGTTAGACCGCATATCATGCCTCCTGCTGATGTAACTGTACAAGTATAGGCATTCTGAGGCAGTGGCTCGGTATAACTCTGGACTCTGCAATGTCGTTCCCCATCTTTTCTAGATGGCTGTCATTCATTGGGTCCTTCTTAGCCTTTGCATCTCCAAGGTCCCCATGCCTTACAGTGTAGGGGAACTACTCTCAAAAGGATCCTATAATTAAATAGCAAAAGTGTGGCCCTGGGAGGGAGTTATCACACACTTAGGAGAGTCTCACAAGGGTGACCAAGGGCCAATGAGGCCACCCTTAGAATCTTGCCTGACACGGGACATTTGAGTGCATTTGAGTACGTGGTTTCCATGATAGACAGATCAGCAGTTCCACCCTAATGTAGCCCAGGGTCAGAGGCCCTGAGGGCCAGAGGTCTGTTCATGCAGAGTGACCCGTGGAGCCATCATGGGGGCAGGAAGGAATCTGCCCTGCATGTTGTCAGGAGGTGAACATTGGGGAGAAGACAGCTAGCTGTTCACTGTGTGTGTGTGTGTGTGTGTGTGTGTGTGTGTGTGTGTGTGTGTGTGTGTGTGCGCGCGCGCGCGCGCTGGGGGCATAGTCTTGATCCCTGCTTGAGGCAAGAACTATTTTGTTGCTGGCACCTCTTGGGCTGGGGGACAAGGTGTATCGGGCTAGGGCAGACAGTAAAACCAGAGGGGTAACATCAGCAAATGGTGACATTTGTCAAGGCAGGTACTGGGAGCGCAGAGAAGGCAAAAGGAGATTGGGGAGCGGGGGTGCCTGTCAACATCAGTACCAGCTTTAAGAGAGAAGGGGGTGGGTCATCAGAACTCAAAATCGGGGTGAAAAAAGCAGAATGTGATGTTACGTGCTTGGGAGGCTGCGTTAGGAGGCTTGCTTTGAGGTGAAGGTGAGCCTGGGCTACACGGCAAGACCTTGTATCAAAACCAAACACACAAATTTAAAGAGCAAGCAGGCTGGGGAAAGGGGAACACCGGCTGATGGATGCAAAAATCAAAGTATGGGAAAGTCACATAACAGGTCCCGCTGTCCCTAGGGAAGGAGCCATTGCTACTTAGGGAAAGAGAATGCTGGTGGGAGAGAGGTGCCACCTGGCATAAGAGGAGCACCACCCGGGGGACTCAGCGTGCTGCCGGGGTGGAGTCAACCAGTGGAAGCGGGCACATTGTCTTCCACTCCAGCCCCATTCTATCCTCCTGTTGGAAGTATCTGGCCAAGAGCCACTACTTTACAGGGATGTGATCTCCCAGAGTCACAGCCATGGCCTCCCAGAACGATAGACTTGAACTGAGAAGAGTTAAGTGACAGCAGACTCTTTCCTCTGGGGCCCAGGGCTCCCCACTTGGGAGCGAGACCCCGTCCTTGCCTTCATAGCTAAGCATGGCTGAGCTTGGGGAGGGAGTGATTTCTGGAAATGTTGAAACTAACATAAGACACTGATTAACACAGCACTTTTGACAGTAATATTTGAAATGGACATGCTGGCCCTGGGGCTCAACGCCATCATTTAGAAGTGGAAAATAGCGATTCCTTTTCTCAGACGTGTGCACCAGCTCCGAAGGATTAATTATCCGCACACGCAGAAGCAGCAGGGCAGGCAGGACAGCCTGGCAGGGTTTCCGGGACGTGTGTGTCATCACCGCTTCCAGCCTGGCTCATCACAGTTGATTAGAATTGTAAGGGATTTGAGATGCTGGAAGCTATATTGGTTGCACAGAAGTCTGGAATAGGCGAGCGAATGTGCGAGGCGCTGTTTTTTTTTTACCTTCCTGGATTAATACAACTGCTAATTTTTGTTGCATTGCTTCAGCGATAATACTGGCTTAAGTTTTGGGGGATGAGCGTATGAATGCAAACCATAAGCACTTGAGCTCGATGGCTTAGTACAAAGCAAACACTGTCACACAGAATGTGTGGCATGTGGCCAGTACCCAGAACTCCACCCCTTTCCCCCAGCGCTACCCAAGGCTGTCTCTAGCATCTGTTTCTGTCTCCTGGGCTCTCACTCTGTGTCCTATAGGCTACCTCGCCTCTTCCAGGCGGTTCTGTAGGTGATGCAGCCCACCCATCTGCCCTATCAGAAGCATCTGAGGAATGGTGTGCTGTATAAAGGATCTGTTTTCTGCCACTCCATGGTGACTGATATCTGTGCCCTCTGCTGATGGTGGGTCCGATTCCCCGGGCTCTTTTTGGTCAGGTGTCCTGGAGTTCTGGTGGAGGGATTCCTCAGCTCTCTGTTTACCTTGAGGTTCTGGCAAAGGTGTGATGAAGTTTTCATATTCCTGACCTCTGTTGCACTAGAGTCCGGAGTGGTTCTCAGCCTTCCTAATGCTGCGACCCTTTAATGCAGTTTCTCATGTTGTGGTGACTCTCCCCCCCCCCCCACACACACACACCATAAAATTATTTCGTTGCTACTTCATAACTGTAATTTTGTTACTGTTATGAATGTAATGTAAATATCTGATATGCAGGAGATCTACAACCTCCCCACAGGTTGAAGACCACTGCTTGAGACTCTGGTGGGTCTCTATATATTAGCAGTAGACAGTCATGGCCATTGAGCCAGTTCCTCCTGAGTCCTGGACCCTTGGCTTCCACACCCTGGCAGGTCCTCTTTCTGGCCCTTCTATTGGTGCCTTCTGCATTGTGGGATACGTTTATGTGGGGTCTTGTTCAGTGGCCCTTGCCTGGCATTGCTGTAGAAGTGAGCTTTAGGGGAGACCTGGCTGGAGGACTGGAGCCCCGAACTAAGGGGACTCTGTTTCTAGTGACAGCCATCTGATGATTGGGGAATGATGTACCTGAGGAGTTGAGCAAGCAAAGGAGATCCTTCTGGCAGGCAGACCACCCCAAAAGGAAAGGGGTGCTGCACAGAGGCTGCTGTTGAGGGACCAATGTTCTGAGAGATGCTGGACGATAGTGGCCTGGCACGTAGGAGGAGAGGACAGAGGTGATGGCAGCAGTCCGGGCATAGTCACCTGGGACCTGAACTGGAGGTGGGAGGACACTGTGGGGTCAGTTCATAGTCCTGGTCCTTGTGGCCTGCCTGTAGATAGGATCAGCACAAGGCCGAATCCCATGTTCCTGCCAAGCTATATTTAGTACCAGAACAGGATGCTGGTACACCCTTTCTGAGTGACCTGAGGGGACAGCACAAATCCTCTTTGACCCCCTGCCTGTCATGGTTGAGAGTGTCTTGGCTCCAGGTCAGAAAGATAGGTCATAGTTGGAATCCACAAATAGGCCTGATGTTCTGTGGGGATGGTCGTGGATGGACTGAAGGACCACTGCTACGTTCATAGACTTGAAGCCATCCCTTGGTTTCGTAGGCTCCCTCCCCTCTTCAAGGTGCCTGAGATCTGGAGTATGGCCAGATTTCTGCTAGATTGGCCTCTCACCTGTCCTTAGGGGGCAGGAGTATCTACACACACACACACACACACACACACACACACACACACACACACACA
>CABHPH010131781.1:0-17046 GCA_902168325.1 Peromyscus nudipes | reverse complement strand
ACACACACACACACACACACACACACACACACACACACACACACACACACGCTGAGCATAGGGCCCTAGAGGCCTTTCCTCTGTGTTGGGCAATTTGTGTGCAGTTGAAATGGCCAACTCCATGGAGGGACTGCAAGGCCAGGGATGGGGCCATGGGGTGGACTGCTGTCCTGGTTCTACTTGGATGGCACTGAGAAAGAAACTGCCTGAAAGAGGCAAGTGGGTGAGGCTGAGAGGCCCGGCGGGGCCCTGAGGGTTGTCAGATGAGAGCCAGGCAGTGGATGGAGGAATCTCCCTTGTCTTGAGTCCCGCGTCTGCCACCTCTGGCCGCTGACAGACTTCCAATGCTCTGTAGAGTGTGGGTCCTCGTTGTTGAGTGTGGGGAGACAGGGAAGTGGGAGGAAGTAACAGGAGAAATCACTGTGGCTCAGTCATGGGGGGCGCAGCTGTCAGTGGCTTTGGGGTTGTCTAGGCCCTCTAGACATAATAATCCTTTGCCCCTTTCACTTAAAAAGTACCTCTTACTTGTAGAGGAAGGGTTCCTTCCTGTTTGTGTGGGCGTGTGTATGCCTGTGGAGGTAGCAGAGATAGCCTCTGAGTGATGCTCAAGAACTGTTTACGAGAGAGAGAGAGAGAGAGAGAGATTGATTGATTGATTGATTGATTGATTGATTGATTGATTGATTGAGAGACTGGTTTACTTATTTGTGTCTGTGTGGTATGTGTGTGAGTATGTGACCGCTTCTGCGCATGTGTGCTCACAAAGTCCAGGGAAGAGGAGTTCTCCCGACGACTCCCCCTCTCACTCTCTGCCTGTTCTTGTGAGGCGGGGTCTCCCTGAACCCGGGACATGTTTTCTCAGCCAGACTGGAAACTAGCAAGCCCCAGTGATACTGTCTCACTCCTCCTTGGAGCTTTGTTATACGTGGTTTGTGACAGTGGGTGCTGGGGTCTAAACTCTGGTTTTCATGATTGCATGCAAGCATTCTTAACTGAGGAACCCCTCCCTGGTTTTTTGAGACGGGATCTCTAGCTGATCTGAAATTCACCAGTTAGGGTAGGGTGGCTGGCCACTGAGCCTCAGGAATCCTCCCAGCACTGGAATTTTGGGCCAGCACAGCCACACTAGGGTTTTTTGTTTGGTTTTATTTGTTTGTTTGTTTGTTGGTTTTTCGAGAAAGAGTTTCTCTTTGTAGCTTTGGAGCCTGCCCCGGAACTCACTCTGTAGCCCAGGCTGGCCTCAGACTCACAGAGATCCGCCTGCCTCTGCCTCCCGAGTGCTGGGATCAAAGCTGTGCACCATCACTGCCTGGCTCCATTGGTTAGTTTTTAAGACATCTCTATGTAGCCCATGCTGTTCTGGAACTCTCTGTAGACCAAGCTGGCCTTGAACTCAGAGATCTGCTTGCCTCTGCCTCCCACATGCTAGGATTAAAGGTGTGTGCCACACACCAGGCATTTTGTGCGGGTTTGAGGGATAGAGTTCAGGTCCACCCTCAAGCTTGCACAGCACTTTACCAGCTGAGTGAGCTCCCCAGCTCAGGTCTCTCACTTTGAAATCAAAAGCTTTTAAACTCAGTGATTGCTTTAACTTGACTTGGAGGTCCATAGCTTTAATTTGGCTTAGTGAGCTGCTTTGTGTGCTGAGGATGAACAGCTGTCCACACGGAGCCTCGGTCTCTGTCCAGCGTGTCACAGGAGGCCCATTTGTCCTGTCTGGATGAGTCCCACAGGAGCTGTGAGAGGCCATTCAGAGCGGCAAGCTGCTCAATGAATGTGGTTGTTCTGGGGAACCTCAGCCCTGATGTGGGACCTTCTTTCTCTCCTTGACATGGAAGGAAGGAGATTTTGCTAGCTGGTGTGGTAGAGGCTGACTGAGCAGAGCTTCCCCAGCTGCTCTGGGTCTCACTTCCTCAGGGGTGGGTTAGAAGACCCAGGGGACTCCTGCCCCTATCTGGACAAACAGGGGCCTGCAGTGCTTTCTTTACCACTTCCGTCAGGTGGGTCCTCAGGAGTGCCCCATGAACCCTTCAGGGCGCACAGGCAAGGGAGAGGGGTGTCTCCACCCTGGCCCTTTGGGCAGTTTTCCAGAGTGAAGGAACAAAGGAATCTCACGGTCTTGTGTGGCCCTGAAGTGCAAACATCTGGCTGGCTTGGGAAGGCCTTCTGTTCCCACCTGTGACCGTCCTGCCCAGGGGTCTGTACCACCTGAATGGCCTCATCTGTTACCCTCCTTAAGTCAAGACTCTAGCCATGGTTGGGAGCCCTGCCCTGGGTTCTTGGGGTCACAGACAGGCACCTTCACACCTCTTCTCCTTGTCCTGCAGGTTTTGGGGTTTGAGGTTGATGCCGTGAACTCTGTGCAGTTTTCCAACCACACAGGTAGGCCCTTCTTCGGGTGGTAGTCGTGGTGGAAGGGAGCAAGGTGTGTAACCTGGCCCTGAGGGAAGTAGGTGTCACCGCTTGTGGCCTGGAGATGGAACCCAGAAGTGCCACTCTGTGCAGGGTCTACCTCCACACCATGGCTGGTGTGTGTGACTGGGGCTGACTGGTGGGAAAACCTCTGTGCCTCAGTTTCCCTCTCTGCTAAGCTGGCAGCCATAGCATCTCCTGTGGTAGCAGAGCTGCCCAGGTAAATCACAGGGAGTGCTGCTGTGTCCCCCTGCCGAGAGCTGGTAACCTGCATGTCCGTTTGCTTTCCACTATGGTGATACCTCAGGCTAAGGAGAGGGGTTGGGTGGTCTGCCTTGAGCTGCTTCTGTTAAATGCAGAAGTAAACAGCTGTGTGCCCTGGTGCCCTATCCACAAATTCTGGGACATGGTTCCAAAGGGCTACCTAGGACACTGAGTATCTGCTGCTCTGGACTGATTTGATAGAAACTAGGCATGGCAGGGTGGAGACCACTGTTCAGCCCCCACAGTGTAGGAACAGGGGTGCTTCTAGGGTACTGGGATGCCACTGCGGCACTGGGCCCAGTCTGTGCCTCAGGCCCACCCTTAGAACAGCTCTCTAGATCTCCTCAAGGGGGATAGGTGGTTGTCATCAGCTGAGATGGTCAACGGGGAAACCTGGGGCTCCCACAACCAAAGCTTAGCCTGTTTTCTTCCTGCAGGCTACGCCCATTGGAAGGGCCAAGTGCTGAATTCCCAGGAACTCCATGAACTGTATGAAGGTCTCAAGATAAATGATGTGAATAAGTACGACTACGTGCTCACTGGTGAGGGTCCCCAGGGTCCTGGTACCCCTGTCACCCCAGCCTGCTGGTGACAGGTCAAGCACAGATTCCCCTCCCTAGGCTGAGGCCTGGTCCCTGCCTCTTTCTCAGGGGGTCTTGGTGTACACTAGGCACCAACACATTCTGGAGGCCATTAGAGTCCTGCCACCCTGGGTTAATGGTGAAACACTGCATGAGTTCATCTGATAACAGAAACATAAGTTTCTGGTTGTATTTTCTACATTTTGAATCTATTTACTGATTTATTGTGTTTATATGTGTCCATATCCACAAAATTGGATATACCCAGTGCCACAGCATGGGTGAGGAGGTATTTCCACCTTGTAGGTCCCAGAGATTAAAGGTAGGATTTTAGACATAGCAGCAAGCATCCCTATTCAGTAAGCCATCACATTGGCCCTAATTTAGTTGGATTTGTTGTTTGTTTGTTTGTTTGTTTGTTTTGAGACAGAGTTTCTCTGTGTAACAGCCCTGGCTGCCCTGGAACTTGCATTGTAGACCAGGCTGGCCTCAAACTCAACCCAAGTAAAGTGCGATGTTTTACCTGGGTGTGGTGGCCCACATCTTTAATCTCAATACTGAGGCAGATGGAGCTCTGTGAGTTTGAGGGCAGCCTAGTCTACATAGTGAGTTCCAGGTGAGTCAAGGCTTCATAGTGAGACCTTACTTTCAAAGATAAAAAATTAAATAACAATATATATATATATATATATATTTTGGTTTTTTGAGACAGGGTTTCTCTGTGTAGCTTTGCGCCTTTCCTGGGACTCACTTGGTAGCCCAGGCTGGCCTCAAACTCACAGAGATCCGCCTGGCTCTGCCTCCCGAGTGCTGGGATTAAAGGCGTGTGCCACCAACGCCCGGCCAACAATGTATTTATGCAATTTATGTAGGTGTTTTGTCTGCATACACATCTGCGCAACTGAAAGGGGCATTGGATCCCCTGGGACTACAATTAGAGACTGGAGTGAGCTGCCATGTGAGTGCTGGGAATCGAACTCAGGACCTCTGGAAGAGTAGCCAGTGCTCTTAATTGCTGAGCCATCTCTCCAGCCCCTGAATAAAACATTTTAGAGACATAGAGGCTGCAGAGGTGGCTCAGTGGTTAAGAGCACTTACCACTCTTGCAGAGGACCCAGGGTCAGTTCTCCGGCACACACACAGTAGCTCACAACTGACTGTAACTCCAGCTCCAGGGGCTCTGACGTCTTCTGACCTCTAAGCACTCATGCACACACTGGTGAACAGGCACACACTCAGGCACACAAATAAATTAAATATTTTTAAAAAGTGATAGGTTTTGTTGAAAGTGGAAAACTTGCCAATTATCTGTAGTCTCGTCAATCAAAACTCATGTCCCTGGGAGCTGCCTGTCCTCCCCTGCGTGAGTACAGACTAACGGAGACCTTGTGTATTCCTTGGCCTGCTCCCAGGCCGATGCATGTTTGATGCCTCTTATTAGGGCAGATACCCTGGTGGTCAGTGTGTCCTGTTTTGAGAGGATAAACCTGGATTTTCCTTCTCAAGGTTACACAAGAGACAAGTCCTTCCTGGCCATGGTGGTGGACATCGTTCGGGAGCTGAAGCAGCAGAACCCCCAGCTTGTGTATGGTGAGAGTTGGACCATGATGCCCCTTCTCCACAGTGTCCCATGTTGCTTGCACCCTCAGGAAAGGACAGCTCAGCCAACTGTCTTCTGGCTTCCTCCCTCCTGTTTGGCCTTTACCTATTAGTTATTTGACTTATGGGACCTCTAAGGAGGAGTGAGTTTTGAGGGCAGGCTCAGCAGAGGAATTGAGAAGTTTGTCAGGGTGACTGTAGGGTTTCTTGTGAGGTGCATAAGAAGGGAGGGTTAAGTATGTGTGAAGGCCTGGAGTGCCCAAGATGTGTGAGGTCTGACCCTAAAGAGGATGTAGGTTGTGTTGAAACCCCAGGCTGGGCCAAACTAGTGGATGGGGGATGGGGTGACACACCATATCTAGTTTGTCTGCATGGAGAGTGGCACTATGGCTGCCAGGGAGCCCTGGGTCCATGTGTCATGTGGACCAGCCTGAACACCAGTCTCCTGAGTGTGCACAGTGTGCCCTGCCTGAAGGCCAGTGGCACATTGCTTCGTCCATGCAGTGGACTGTGGTCCAAATGGAATGTGCTCGAACCTGGGAAGATACCTGGGGTTACTCATCTCAGCCAGGCCAGGGGGGCGGGCACTATGCCAGTCCAGGTGACCTGAGGTAATGTGTTCTTGAGACAAAGGTGTGAATGATGGTAAGTTATATGTGAAATTATCCCGGGGGCCTAGTTGTCTTGGACAGAGAAGTGCAAAGTGCTAGGGTAAAATATTGTTCTGTGTCTTCATATGTATGTAATGTTAAAAAAAATTATAGGGGAGTGGCTCAGTTGGCACAGTACTTGCCTAGCATACATGAAGCCCCTGGGAAAGATGAAGCCTCTGCACCACATGAACCAAATGTGCAGGTGTACACCTCTAATCCCAGTACTAGGAGGGTCAGAAGTTCAGGGTCATCCCATCTACATAGTGGGTTCAAAGCCAGCCAGGGCAAATTGAGAACCTGTCATCAGTTAAGGGTGTGTACTCCTCTTGCAGAAGCCACGAGTTCAGTTCCAAGAACCCACTCTGATGGTTCATAGCTGTCTGCAAACCCCACTACAAGGGCTCTCCTGCCATTTTCTGAACTCCTGGGCACCTGCACACATGGAGCATGTACATACATACAGGCACACACTCCGGCAGTTAGAGCAAGAGTTAGATATGGAGGCATGTGTGGTGTGCATGCCTGCTTTCCCAGCTACATGGGAGGCTGAGGAAGGAAGATTGAGAGTCCAAGGCTAGCCTGGGCTACACAGTGAGAAAGCAAACAGTGTGGAGGTCTGTCATTGGAAGCTACAGCAGTTGCTGACCAGATGCTCTGTGCCCACAGTGTGTGATCCCGTGATGGGGGACAAGTGGAACGGCGAAGGCTCCATGGTGAGTGTACCCACGCTGCTGTTAAACATGTGGTCTGTGCATCTGCTTTGAACCAAAGAGAAGGTCACCTTTCCGGGTAAACCAGCATGACCCCTATACCCCCATACAAGGCTGAGACACCCCTGTTAGGAAGTTGGTCAAATGGATGGCATGGGCGTTAGTGTGTGTACCATAGACGGTCTGTCAGCTGTGGACAAGCTGTCTAATGAAGCTCCAGGTGTGGGCACTGAAGGTGACTGTCCCGAGTTTCTCCTGTTGCAAATGGTTTTTCTCAAAAGCTGGTTTGGAGGCTCTTGCAGGGGAGAAGGCTAGCCATTTGCCCTGGACTGCAGGACAGTACTCCTCCATCCAGGAGAGGCCTCCTCTCTGTGTAGTTTCAGGAGGGATGCATGTGAAGCAGTCAGGGAGGAAGGGGACGCCTCACCAGCCATGTCAGCCTGTCCACACTGCAGACCAATGGGGTGACGGATGTCACAGCCGGATCACCTTCTCATGCAAATGTTTTTTCTTCGGTCAGTTTCCCTTATCCATTTAACAATGAAGGAGTCACTCCAGCTGTTCAAAACTGGACAGTGGGTGGGTCACAATCCACGAGTGAAACTGGTCCTGTGGCCATGTCAGACACCTCAGACTGTGGAGATTGGAGCCTCAATTCAGAGGCCTAAAACTTCAAAGTCAGTGTTTGAACACACACACAGACCACCCTGGTGTTTGCTTCCTTTGTGGTTTTTGACTCATGTATTAATCATTGTGAATTCCCTTGAGCACAGCCGGCTGGCCACACACGGTCTACACCAGTGCAGGACTCACCTGGACCAGTGTCCTTTCTACCCTGCTCTGCCAGTGGAGGCTGGTGGCAGTGACTGGACCAGGTGTCTGGTTTGCTCAGTGGCTGTCTTCATCTGCTTTCTCCAGTGCCTATTTTCTGGAAGGTTCCCTGCACCAGACTCCGTCCTTTCTTCCTGATGCTGCTTGCTGCAATGTCCCCAGCCAACCTAGAGACGCTGGTGTTTGGGTCCTAAAGAGCTCTCCTTCGGGCTCAGTGTCCCTGTGGTGTGTCCTGGTTTTGATTAAATAACTTTCCCGGAGGCCCTAGATCAGATCTCCTGCATATCAGATACTTATATTGCAATCATAACAGTAGCAAAATTACAGTTATGAAGCAGCAGCGATAATAATTTTATGGCTGGGGTCACCACATCATGAGGAACTATATTAAAACGTTGCAGCATATGGAAAGTTGAGAACCACTGGCCAGATTCAAGATAATGTGTTAGGTTCCAACAAGCAGAAAGTTTGTGGCTCACATGATGAGTTTTATTCTGTTTCTGTGCTGAGGGTCAAACCCAGGGCCTCTAATGTGCTAGCCAAATGCACTACCACTGGTATGTGTTCCATTCACCAAACTCAGTTGTATAAGGGCCTTTTTGGATGTCACGGTCATACCCAAGTCTAGGGATTGGGCTGTGCAAGTGGTCCCATCTATTCTTAGCTCTTCTTCAGTTTATGCCAGCCAGCAGGAGTCCATCTTCGTAGGAACTTGGACCTCCAGGGAAATTCCTCAGCAACTGGATGGGGAGAGATTGGAACCCAGACCACTCACTGGAGCTGCAAAACATCATGGGAACAAACAGTTATTTCAGGGCCTCATGTGGGACTTGGATGTCAGGAACCAGACATGGTAATGGGTGTCTATAATCCTAGTTACTTGAGAAGCTGAGGCAAGATGATTGCAAGTTTGAGGCTAGCCTTAATCAAAACATTAAAAAAAGGAGCTTGAAGGTGAAGATTATGGTTGCCTAACAGGCATAATGCCCTGAGTCCATCCCTAACATGGAAATAAAAAAAAAAAAAGAAAGAAAAAAGAAAAAAAGCTAAAGATTATTCTAAGTTGGCCTTGGTGACTCACATCTCTAATCTCAGTACTTGGATTCGAAGGAAACAGGGGGATTGCTCTGAGTTCTAGGCTAGCCTGGGCTACAGAGTAAGAGCCCATCTCAGGAAAAAGGGTGAGGGGGAGAGCACTGTTCTGTTGAATTGTTCCTTGATAACTTAAAAATGAGAGGATCATGAGTATGTCGGCTCACAAGCATGTCTTAGGTGGAGATGAGACACCCCAGGACTCAGGCTACCAGAGCCAGGTGGGCCCAGCTCAGCTGGCAGGTCCTGAGGACGCCAGGCTGCCTCCAGCCATCCTGTGAGGTCCTGTGTCTTAGCTCCCTACTTACCGTCCTCCCTTCTGGTTGGGGTGAGCTGAGGCCTTCCCCTCCTGCCCCAGGCACTTCTCTTACTGGGTGACACCCTTCTGTGTCCCTGTCCCTGTCCCTGTGGGCCCTCAGCTGTGTACTCTTCCTGGTGAGGATGCCAGGTATCCCCACAGGATTTGGGCTTTGGGAACATTCTCCTGTGCTCTCCTTCCATGTGAGTGATCTCCTTCTTTGTCTCCTGTGCTCTCCAGTACGTCCCCCAGGACCTCCTTCCCGTGTACAGGGAGAAAGTGGTGCCCGTGGCAGACATCATCACTCCCAACCAGTTTGAGGCTGAGTAAGTAACTACACAATCAGAAGGGCCAGATGCCCTGGTGAGCCCTGCACCATCTTCTCATGTGCCCCAGCAGCCCCACATCTGCCCTCTCGGGTCCCTAGGTGGCCCTTAGGAAGCCTGGCCTGCACTAGACTACTCATGTCACCCCTGCCCCTATAAACATGTAGCCCCGCCCCCGCAGTGTTCCCATGGCCTCTAAGGTAATGACAGTGCTCTTTCTCTCTGGTGTTTGGTCCATGATCGTGTTGGCTCACAGTATCTCCCTGCTAGCAAGATGCTCCAAGGAGAGAAAGACGGGTGGCACCTGTCCAGCGGAGGGCTCATGTGGCTGGGAATGCCTCAGGTGGAACTGCAGGCCACAGACCTCTCTCAGAGCTCAGAGCACATGGCCCCTGATTAGCTGAAGAGTCAGCTTCTAGGAAACCTGCCAGTTACCCAGACTTGCAGGGCGCAGGCCTCTCTGTCCCCTGAGCAGGGTCCTGCAATCCTTGGATGCAGACACTGGTGGGCGTTTTTAAATGGAGTAGCTGAGGGCCCCAGCCCTGGGCCCTGCCCAATTAAGGGATGACATCCCTTTGAGGGCTCTGTGCTGTCAGAAGGCTGAAGCAGTTGTGTGGGTTGTGCTGGTCATTGTGGCCCTCAGAGTTCCACGCACATTGGTTACCTGACTGCTCTGCTGACAGACACTGGGTTTGTAGGGGGCTGTTTCCTCTCTGTTGTCACCTAAAGGCATTCACCACAGTTTGGAACCTCACCATGTGTGTGAGTTTCCTTATAACACATTTCACTCTTGACCTTCCCCACTCATCTGTGTGTGTCTGTTCCTCCCCTGGTTCCTATGGCCAGTAGAAGCTGTGATGGCCTCTTGCGGGGGTGTAGGTCAGTGCCCAGGATGGCTATACTGTAGGGACTGGCTCACACTCTCATCTGTGTTCCAGGTTGCTGAGTGGCAGAAAAATCCACAGTGAGGAAGAGGCACTGGAGGTAAGGAGACCTTCCCACACGGCCCTGTTCCCGGGGAAGGAGACAGACACCCATCTTCAGCTATGAATGGGCACCTGAGAGATACTGAGCTCTGCTCTTAGATGTGGGGAGCACCCAGCCTTGGTCATTGACCAGTACCTCTGTCAATTCTATACTCAGTCTATCATGTGTCCGTGTCTGTGACCTGAAGCTGCCATACCAAAGCATCCTCTCAGCTGGAGTCTGCACTCCCTTTGAGACCCCCAGGAGGTCCTTCCTGTCACCTCCAGCTCCTTTTGCTCTGTGTTAAGGTATGGGCTCACGGCCTAACTGCCTCATGACACAGCCTTGCCCCTCTGTCATCCTTTATAGAACAACAGGCACATCCTTTTAAGACAATGTGGTGCACTCCACTTAGATTATTGCCAAGTAGAATCCCACTTTGAGGAACTGGGGGTGAGGACATCAATATATCTATTCTCAAGTCAGCTCAGGGCAGTCACCACTGTAATGTGTGCCTACTGCGGGCCGGGCAATGTGTAAGCTCTGGGCACAGTCTTACCTATTGAGCACCATAGTCCACCATGTGCCAGCCTCATGGGTCCCCTTCATGGCCCAACATTGCTCTGATTAACTTCAATTCATACCATTCAGGCAGCAGGCATGAATGAGCCATCCAGAAGCCTATGGTGGGGGCTCCTCCCTGGCCCTGTGACCTGTGTGTTCACAGGGTTGATATGCATCTTTTCTTTTATTTGTTTGTATCTTATATGTGAGTGTGTTTCCTGTATGTTTGTGTACACCATGTCTATGCCTGGTGTTCTCAGAGCCAGAAGAGGGTATCAGATTCCTTGGAACTGAAGTTAAGGACAGTTGAGAGCTGTCATGTTAGGTGCTGGCAACTGACCCTGAGTCATCTGAAAGAGTAGCCAGTGCCTTTAATTACTGGGCCATCTCTCCAGCCCCACGATAGACATCTTTTGTGCCACACACAAGCAGTCCCATACACCAGGGTTGCCATCCCATCTACCCCCCTGCGGCCTTGGACCGCAAAGTGTGTGTAGTACATAGCTCCTTGAATCTCCCTAGTGAGTGGGCACTGGTGTCTAGTTCACCTACTTACAAAAGTAACCATGAATGTGCCCTGTTAGCACAGCAGTACAGACAGGAGCTTCCATCAGGTTTAAGGAAATTTCACCAGCTTGAGCAGGAGAATCTCTGAGTTCAAGACCAGCCTGGTCTACATACCAATTTCAGGTCAGCCAGAGTTACATAGTATGACCCTGCCTCAATAAATACACAAACAACTGGCAAAAAGAAAGACAAGCCAGCTTGGAGAGAGAAGCTTGCTTCTCACTGGTGGATCTGACTAGCTTCCCAGTTCCTAAGGACTTGGTGCAGGGCCCCCAGGCTTCCCCGCACTTCCAGACTCTGAACTGTCCAATGGCCCTGGCAGAAGGTGGCAGACCACAGGCTTGGCTGTGCGTGTGCAATGTTCCAAGTTCTCTGGAAGCCCATCAAGCATGCTGGTCACACCTGCCTGCTTGAGGTCTGATTGCAGAGGACGGTGGCCGACCAGGGTCTGTCCCCTTGAGAAGCATGACTGTCAGGAAGAGCTACTGTGACTGCATGGGCTGACACTCTCCCTTGCTGCTGGCAGGTGATGGACATGCTACACTGCATGGGTCCTGACACTGTGGTCATCACCAGCTCTGACCTGCCCTCCTCACAGGGCAGTGACTACCTGATCGCACTGGGCAGCCAGAGGATGCGTAAGTGCCTGCTCCACCTGCCCCTGCATGCTCCTGGGTCCATCTGTTTCTGTAGCCCATGGCTTTCAGGGCCCAGAGATTATTTGGGGCTCGGTAGAAGGGAGATTATGACTTGGTCAGCAAATGGCTAGTACCTCTTGCCCCTCAGAAGAGTAGACAGAAGGCAGCTTCAGGACAGAGCTCTGTGGAGAAGGGGGGCTAGATGGGGTACTGGGACATGAACAGGCTCACCCACTCCACTTGCCAGATGCTCAGGGATCCATGCTGTGCTGGAACCACCAGGTTCTCATGGCTGGTGAGCTACCCTGCACCGGTGCCTTATGCCAGAGGACAGCTGAGTCTGGCTTCTGTGGCCCAGGTGTCTACAGGGAGTAGGTTTCTGCTGGACTCGGTGACTGGTTATACACACAGCACATGAGTTAATTGTGTTTGAACAATGTCACAATAGCACTGAAACCTGGGTCACAGGCTGGCAGGAACCCCAAATTCGCACCCACTGACTACAGTGAGCGTTCTGTACGCACAAGGGTATGGGGATGTGCACCTGAATGCTCCTGGACCACAACACACACACACACACACACACACAAAGCTGTGCATCCATGCTTTTCTTTGCACTCTGAGTGTGTAAAGGCCATGCTAGTTTCAGCGTCTATGGGTCCAAGGTTTCACTCCCCTTTGGGACAGTGGTAGCAGTAGGGGATCAGTATGACAGCCCACACTGAGTCCTAGAGCTCCTGAAGGAGGCCACACCACATCTGTGTGACCACTCCCAAGGAGAGAAAGTGCTGACATTCTTGTCACTTCAGAAGTGGGGACAAGTTGGGCTGGGCTGACAGGTTCCCACTGCAGGGATGACTCTTGTCTAGTGACCTGGCTTATGTCATCTCTCCCCAGGGAAGCCTGATGGCTCCACAGTGACCCAACGCATCCGGATGGAGATGCGCAAAGTGGATGCCGTCTTCGTGGGCACTGGGGACCTCTTCGCTGCCATGCTTCTGGCATGGACACACAAGCACCCAGACAACCTGAAGGTCAGTTGTCCATGTTGCTCTCTGCACTTCCGGTAGGAAAATAGGTTAATGTGGTCCAAACAGGGTAGGAAGATGGGGGGTGGGAGCCCGGAAACCAGGTTTAGGGGGAGCCTGGGACTGCTCACCAGCCCAGGGGTTTATGGGAGGTACAGGTGACTATGGGCTCAGGAACCCATGGTCCCTGCTATGCTTATGTCAACTTGACACATACACCAGGGGTATCTGAAAGGAGGGAACCTCAATTTTTTTTTCTTGTTTTTTTGAGACAAGGTGTAGTTTTGGTGCCTGTCCTGGATCTCACTCTGTAGACCAGGCTGACCTCGAACTCACAGAGATCCTCCTGGCTCTGCCTCCCAAGTGCTGGTATTAGAGGCGAGCGCCACCGCCGCCGCCACCCAGCGGGCATTTTCTTAATTAGTGATTGATAGGAGAGAGCCCAGCCCACTGTGGGTGGTGCCATCCCTGGTCTGAGGTCTATAAGACAGCAAGCTGAGCAAGCCACCAGGAACAAGCCAGTAAGCAGCACCCCTCCATGACCTCTGCATTAGCTCCTGTCTCCAGTGTCCTGTCCTGTTTGATTCTTGTCCTGACTTCCTTCAGTGACGAACAGTGATATGAAAGTGGAAACTGAATAAGCCCTTTCGTTCCCAAGCTGATTTGACTGACACACTGGGCCATATTCTGAGTACAGGAAACCTCAAAGCCCACCCCCACAGTGACACACTTCCTCCAACAAGGCCACACCTCCCAATACTGCCACTCCTTGTGAGAGTATGGGGGACAGACTACCACAGTGGTAGAACACTTTCCTAGCACATACAGGGCCTGGGATCCATCCCAGCAGAGCAAACACAAAAGAAAAAGAATGCAAAGTTGGACGGACCCCTCCCGCAGTGTAGACTGACCCTGCCTGCAGACTGCTACCCACAGCCTCGATGTCCCGCCCTGTGTGCCGGGGTTGCACAGCTGGGTGAGGGCTGCCTTTCTTTAGACTGGAGGAAGGGGACAAAGGCTGTCTGTCACCTAGGAGAGACAGTTGGATGTGGGGACCTGGAAGTGGGTTCCCTGTTGCTGACCCACCGTCCACTCCACCCTGCTCTGACCTGTCTCTGACTCCTTGCTTATATGTGGGAGAGGGAGACGGGCTCCCGTGTGTCAAGTCCCCTGAAAACTGAATTTAAGTCTAGAAGGCTCACCCCCTTTTCCCTCCACCAGCTCTCCAGCTCCTGTCTTCCTTGGGTGCAGGCCAAGCCAGACTTGCCCTGTGTAATTGGCAGCAGTGGGGGTTTTCCTGTGTGCAGGGCAGCAGAAACTTGCCAGCTGGCCCTCAGAGGAGCCTCACAGAGCAGCTCCCAAGCCAAGCCCTGGATCAGCCAACCCCTGTAGGGATTGAGGAGTGTCTGGGTACCTGCTGAGTCCCCCAGGCCTCTGGCCTTGAGAGTTGCGGGTGGCGGTGCTTTCCCTTATAGGGTCTTTAAAACTAATTACTCCCAGGGATTTTGTTCAGCACCTGCTGTGTGCCAGGTGTACACAGTATTGACAAGCCCCAAGCTGCTGTCCCTTCCCAGGAGGCATTTCCATCCACACCAAAGTGGATAATCTAATAGTCAGTGTCTGCTTGGCTCTCTCTCCACGACTGTAACAAAATACCTGAGACAGTTTATAAAGACGAAAGGTTTCTTTCCACTCACGGTTCAGAGGTGTCTATCTACCTTGTTGCTTAAGCCCTGTGGCTGTGCATTGTGGTGGGATCCAGGAAGCAAGAGGAAGAAGATAAAGAAATTACACTATCCCATTCCGGGAGCCACCCCCAAGGACCTGGCACCAGGCCTCACTTCCAGAAGTTGGCCTCTCCTCCAATAGCACCTCAGGCAAAGAGCCTAGCCTCTAGCATGGGCTTTAGGGGACACTCCAGATACAGGCTAATGCAGATGCATCTCTGTGGGGAGCTGTTGTACAGTCAGCCCCATGGGGACCCAGCTGTGTCCAGTGTGAGTGACAGTGGAGCCAGCTTCCTGGTGATTGAGGCAGCTGCTGCTTGTCCTCTGGACAGGGATGCTCAGCCCAGGTAGGACAAGGCGGTGTCTCTGTCCTCTCCGCAGGTGGCCTGTGAGAAAACTGTGTCTGCCATGCAACACGTGCTGCAGAGGACCATCCGGTGTGCAAAAGGTACTCGTCCTGGCGCTCTGCCTTTCCTGTAGGTGGTCCCTGTCTGGAGGTGGGCAGGAGGGAGGCAGGGGAGAGCTCTCCCTTCAGCCTCTGCATCCTGCTGCCTGTTAGAAGTGGGACAGCAGGGGGCGGTGTGGAGCAGCAGCTCCAGTGTGGGGAGGAGGACGGATGCCTGAGGCTGCTGCATCCCACCAGCTCTAACCTCGCCTGTGTTCCTCAGCTCAAGCAGGAGAAGGAAAGAAGCCCAGTCCGGCTCAGCTGGAGCTGAGGATGGTCCAGAGCAAAAAGGACATCGAGGACCCCGAGATTGTGGTGCAGGCCACGGTGCTGTGAGGGCCGTGCATTCGCCCCGACACACCGTGTGCCGGGGTCTTTGTTTTCATCCCTGTGAAAGCTGTAACGTCTGCCTTAGAGCCATGACTGACACTTGACATTTTATTCCTTCCTGAGGGTCGGGTCTCATCCGGTCTCAATGGTGAAAATGTGCCATCATTTTTAAAAAAAAAAAAAAAAAAAATGACAAAGCCGTAGCAGAAATATGTGACTCAGAAACATGGCCCCTTCTCCCCTAAGGCTCTGGGTCTACTGTCTGCCTCTTGTTGACTCCTAGGTGTGTGGGAGTCAGGTGGAGTAGGCAAGTCTGCTGCTTGTGGACCCTTCTGTTGGCCACGGGCTGCCTTTGCCCCCAGATTCCTGATTGTGATTGGATTAGACCTGCGGTGGCACTATTTTTAAGTTGGGTTAAGTCTTAACCATGGCATCTGGAAGAATTACGCCAAATATCTTCATTGCCGTTCGGGTCTTACCCTTGTTCCTGCACCAGAGTTTCTGTGTGTGTCTCTGCTGCTCTTTGTGTCTCTGAGGACGTCACACTTACACAGCTGTGGGACTTTGGGCAGGTACACAAGCATGTAGTCACTGTGACAGGGAACCTTTAAGGGCCCCGAACATTCCAGGGGATCGGCAGGATCTCCTGTCACTTGGGAGCAACTTCTGGGAAACTGACCAACCTAGGGGTCGGCTGCTGCGCCGAAGGTGGCTTGGGAAGTTCAGGGAAGGACGCCACACTGGGTTCTTGTGGGAGCTTACCCAGCCCTGTGGTCCTCAGTTGGCACTGCACATGCCATGTGCTGCTGGGGACAGTGTATTGCTGCAGCCGGGTTTGGACAGACAGAGAAGGAGAGGCAGCCATGGCATGTGCCCCCTGGAGGCATTCTTAACTGCGGGCTCCTCCCCCATTTCTGTATTCTGTGCCCACCACTCGCTGAGGGGCAAGAGGCCCTCATGTGAAGCCAGCTCGCTCTCTGCCTCCTTGGAAGTCCTGTTCCTAGAGAGCATGTGGGCACTGTGGGTGCAGGGCCATCTCTTAGACCCTTGCAGGAGACAGTGACAAGTCCCATTTCCATTGCTCAAGTGTGGCTTTCCCAGCTGTACATCTTGGAATTTGGAGTCCCTTAGTCCTAGCTGTGAGTGGGGCTGTCCATTTTTGATTGACCTTTATCTCAGCATCCACCCATTTCCCAGTACCTCGGTTCTTGAGATTTGCCTCTTCTGAGAAGCCACAGCCTAAGGAGCAATGGGAGATTGGGAGAGATGGGGACCACTTTGTGATCCCCAGGGGCATAGGTTCTTCAGGGGTGCCGGGCTGCATCCCACAGGCCTCTGAGGGCCACACCCTACCTTCCCCAGTTAAAATGCCCTAGATGGAGGAGACACTGGTCCACATGGACTTGCACCAGTCCAACTCCACTTCCCCACCAGCCTGCATCCTGCCTTCTCACCTTTCTGGTCTCAGGCTGCAGGATGGCTGAGCAGGTAAAGCTGCCTATTGCCAAGCCTGACAACCTGAGGGACCCACATGGTGGAAGCAGAAAACTGAATCTTGTAAATTGTTCTCTCTCTGTTTCTTACACACACACACACACACACACACACACACACACGCACACCCCACAAATAAATAAATAAATAAATTTAATTTTAAAAATTTGCCTTGTTCACTAATATCCTAAGCCAGGCTTAGCTAGTTCTCTGGTGTGTGTTTCCTAGTCCCAGTGGCAGGCCTCTGAGCCCCAATTAATGCAGACCAGAAAAGAGAAAGCCATGGCCAGCGGCCTAGAAGGGGGAACAGCCACATTCCCCTAAGTCACAGGAAAAGCCCCTCACTACCTCCCAGAGAGCAGGAAACACCATCTTGCCAGCAATGAGGAAAACTCCTTTTTCCTCTCAGAGTATTGAGACTGGACGGGAGAGATGGCCATGTTGATAAAGTACTTGCTATGGATACACAAGGACCTGAGTTCAGTCCCCAGCACCTAAGTGTGGTCCTGTAGTGTGCACCT
>CABHPH010131780.1:0-46074 GCA_902168325.1 Peromyscus nudipes | reverse complement strand
TCCAGTAGCACCTTTAAAATAGTCGACAGTGCTTGCCACCACTACTTCTGTTGTTGCTGAAATAGTATCACACCAGACACACCAAACAAACAAGACTGTCCCCCTGAATTTTGCTTTCCTATCAAATTTATCTTTGCATTTATTTCCTGAAGATATTCATTCAGGAGGCTGACTGACTTCGAACTTAAATATCAATCTTTCTCTTTTTTCCTTGTTTAAATCTCTCATGTTACTATTTGACATCCTGTCATGAGAAGAAATTTGTTCCCATGCTTCTAACTTCTTCCTGAATTAAAAAAGTCTGCATCTAACACCAAATATGACACCTTTGTCATGAACCTCTTTATGAAATTCTGTTTATAACCTTTTGCTTTTTGTTCACCCTCCATGAATGTTTCTGAAGTTTAATACTAGCCTGATAAAATGTCATGATTTGTCTTTAGCAACAAAAATTACTTTTGAGATATGGCATTGTATCTTTATTCTCAGAGTATGATTTGGATATCAGATTGGTTTTAACCTCACTCAGCCAGATGAGGATTTTTAAAACTGATAGTACAGGGCTGGAGAGATGGCTCAGAGGTTAAGAGCACTCACTGCTTTTCCAGAGGTCATGAGTTCAATTCCCAGCAACCACATGGTGGCTCACAACTATCTGTAATGAGATTTGGTGCCCTCTTCTGGCCTGCAGATATACATGTGGGCAGGACACTGTGTACATAATAAATAAATACATCTTTAAAAAAAACATGGTACAATCTCTTCATGTCCTTGAACAGTGGACTCTCTTAAAGTATTATTTCATTGTTGATTAACGTATTATTTTCAGCTATAAATTCTCTACTTCTATATAAGATAAAGTAGACTATAATGGCATTTACGTAATTTGCCTAGAACTGTAAAATGCATATTTAGTTTGTCATGTCTTAAAATGTGTTCTATTAATAAATAATATAATTATATCATAGTAAGAATTATTTTATTTAATATGGTAAAAAATTTATTCTGTCAGTCTATTTCTTATGTTATAATCAATAATTACAGTTTTTATGAAAAAGCAAAGACAACTTATCATTTCAAACAGAAAACAAAACAGAAATTAAAAACCCTCTCGTAATTTCTTGATTTACAAGGATTAAAGATGGAAGCAGTTTGATGTAACTCAGCAAACTGATCCTGACTCCTGGACCAATTATCCCTTTGTAGGTGAGCTTTTCTATGACTGGTGGGCACTACTGCAAAAGCCTGTCACTAACGGGACAGTAGAATGGTTGAGGGCAGGACACATTCATTCTGATTATGAAGGCAATATTTTAAAACCCTTGTACTAATGATGGAGACCCACTAATAACATTATAGACTATGAGAGAGAAAAATATTAGGTTTTACTATTTAGATATATCATTTAAAATACATGTTCCTGAAAAAAACACAACTTCTTAGACACACAATCTAGGCAATGCAATGTTGTATATATAAAATTAATAGTGGCTATGAAAGAATTTTGCATGAAGTGAACGTTATTAACTCTAAGCAATTGCATGTGACACTGACTATCCTAATCCTTGGGTAGTAGCTTATTTAATCTCCATAACAACCCTATAAATGAATTGCTATTAACTCTGAAATGACATCAGAGAATTTCCTACTACACTTTTCTCAATGATATCATCTTCCAATAATGTATTTTCAGCACTATTTATATTTGTAAGGTATTTTTATACTAGAAATTATTATAGAATTCAACACAATGAAAACAAATGAAAAGAAAACAAATATGCTCTCTGAAAAAAGGTGTACAAATGATTCATTTGAATAGCCTGGTCCTGGCAAAATGCAGTCTTCCTGGTCTTTGGCAGAGCATAGGATACATTTGTCTTTGGAAATGAAGAAGGACAGGAAGTCCCAAGGGCAGGTCTAGGATGAAATCTCTTAAATTCAGCTCTAAAAGTTCCCCTGTAGAGAACACATGTGTCAAAGACGAAACAAGCTGTTATGCTTTCCAAATTCTAGATTTTTTTTAACTTGTTATTTTTCTCAATTGATAAGTTGTTTATGTTTAAAAAGCATGCAAAGAAACTTTGGTAGAGGTAGAGAAAGGGAAACAGAGAAAATAAAGTGTCTTAAAAGTTCTGTGCTTCTGCAGTTTACAATGATATATTCATATGATAATCTGACTTACAAATTTTTATTAAATTGTATGAGGCATTAAGCCTTTATTTCATAGTGGTCATTGTTATCACTATACATATATTTTCCAGAATTTTAGATTAATCAGTAAATTATTAATTTAGATTAGTTAATAAATAATTAATAAATGACATATGCCAATATTTTAGCTATTCCTTTTTCACATTTAGAAAATAATAATGATAATCCTTGAGACTGTCAACATCCTATGTGTCTGAAGGTTGGAAAATATAATAATATATATTATTGTTGAAGCTATAAAAGCACAGACAGGAGAATGGTAAGGACAGTGGCATTTGACTGCCAAACTGCAGAACTGGAAATCTGTAGCTAGAGTTTTCCTGCCTGGCCCACAGTCAGGACGAATCTCTCTCACCCACCAGTCCCGCAGCCACTCAGACTCAACCAAGTAAACATAGAGACTTATATTGCTTACAAACTGTATGGCTGTGGCAGGCTTCTTGCTAATTGTTCTTATATCTTAGATTAACCCATTTCTATAAATCTATACCTTGCCACGTGGCTCGTGGCTTACCGGCCTCTTCACATGCAGCTTGTCATGGCAGCGGCTGGCAGTGACTCCCTCACTCAGCTTCCCATTCTCTTAATTCTCCTCTCTGTTAGTCCCGCCTATACTTCCTGCCTGGCCACTGGCCAATCAGTGTTTTATTTATTGACCAATCAGAGCAAATTGACATACAGACCATCCCATAGCAGAAATCTAAAAAGATAAAAGTTCTTATATAATCATTTAGCTCAACACAATAACATACATACTGTCAATTGTATTGGCCATATTTAAATTCTAACTTGCCACATGTACTAATGGCTGCCACATATACAGTACAGATTCTACCTTTATCATGAAATTATGAGTCTCTATTGGGCAATGATGTTGTAGAGTTATTTGCTTAAAGTTATAAACTGTAGGATGACAGCAACATGGAATATTTTAATAAATTGAGCTTGAAATGATTCTCATAAGTTCATGTTTTAATACCTGTTCCCTAGTTGCTGATGTAAAGAGTTTGTGTACTCTTTGGGATACACATTCTAGCTAGAGTAGGTAGGTCACTAAGGATAGACATGGTCTAGCTGCTGTTTTGACTCCATCATTTGCCAAGATATGAAAAGCTTCTCTCACATATTCCTCCTGCCATAAAATCAGCAGCTTCACACTTTATTCACTATAATCCATTGGAGTTCTCTGAAACGATGATCCAAAGTGAGTTCTTCCTCTCTTAATTTCTGTCGGTAACAGCCAAGCAATAATTTTAACATTCTGTGCTCATATCATGTCTTACACAATACTGGTGTGTGTGTTTGTGTGAAATACAATGAGGCAGCTTTTCCTCATGCTCCCATTATGTGCTAATTATTTAATCTTTAAAACATATTTTCATTGTATTTATATTTGTGAAAGTCTTTTTGTCTCTCTCTCTGTCTCTGTCTGTCTGTCTCTGTCTGTCTGTCTCTGTCTCTCTCTCTCTCTGTGTGTGTGTCTGTGTATGTGTGTGTGTGTGTGTGTGTGTGTGTACATGTAAACGTTACCTATGGAGGACAGAAGAAGTCATCGGACCCCCACAGATGGAGTTACAGACAGTGGTGAGGAGTTGGAAATGGATGATTGGAACTAAACTAGGATTGTTTTTAAGAACCAGCACCCATAACCTCTGAGCCATCTCTCCTGGTCTCTAAATATTTTATCTTATTTAAAAATATTTATATCAATGTTAATAAAGATCACTGCCTCCTCTTTTTTTAATTTCTGAAATATATACATTCTTTATGCTCATTCAGTCCCATAAAATACCTAAATTTTCTTTCACTTCCTATAAGTGTTTGAAATGCAATTACCCAGATTTGTATTTTTTTATTTACTCTTCTCTCACATCCCAATCATAGCCTGCCCTCCCTCCACTCCTCCCAGTCTTCCCCACACCTGCCCTCTCCCCCAGATCCACTGCTCCTCCTTTTCCCTTCAGAAAAGAGCAGTCCTCTCAAGGATATCAACTGAACATGGCATGACAAGATGCAGTAAGGCTAGGCACAAACCCTCATATTGAGGCTAGAGGAGGCAAACCAGTAGGAGGGAAAAGGGTCCCAAGAGCAGATAAAAGAGTTAGAGACACCTCTCTCCCACTGTTACAAGTCCAACAAAAACTCCAAGCTGAACAATCACAGCATGTATGCAGAGGGCCTAGCACAGACCCTTGCAGGCTCTGTGGTTGCTGCTTCAGTCTCTGTGAGCCCCTATGTGCCCTGCATGGTCGATTCTGTGGGCAGTGTTCTTGTGGTATCCTTGACACCTCTAGCTCCTACAGTCCCTCCTCCCTGTCTTCTGTGGGATTCCCTGAGCTCCACCTAGTGTTTGTCTATGGGTCTGTGCATTCTCTCCCATCAGCTGCTGGAGGAAGCCTCTCAAATAACAATTGGGTTAGGCATCAATCTTTGTGTATAGCAGAGTATCATTGGGAAACATTTCCTTGATTTCCTTTTTTCTTTTCTTTTCTTTTCTTTTTTTTTTGACAATTGTGTTTGGTTCTGCTCTAGCATTTCTAGGCTGCTCAGTTTCTGGATCCTGGCCATCAAGGTGGTATTGGGCAAGGGCTTCCTCTTGTGGCTTGAACCAGAATTTAGACCAGTGATTGGTTGGCCACTCCCATGAGCTCTGAGCCACCATTGCCTCAGCACATCTTGAAAGCAGGAGAGGTTGTGGGTTGAAGGTTTTGTGCCTGGGCTGGTGTCGCAGTCCCACTACTGGGAGCCTTGACTGGTTACAGAATGGTTTAGGCTCCATAGCTCCCATTACTAAGAGTCTTAGCTAGAGTCACCCCCATAGTTCCAGGAAGTTTCCACTGCACTAGGTTTCCACATCGCTCCCTAAATGTCCACCTATTCTAGTGTCTCCGCCCATACTATCACCCTCCACCACCTGGTCTTGCAGTTCACTACCTGATCCCTCCTCTTCCCATCCTGCTGTCCACAGTCCATGCTCAAAAAATTAATGATAATTTTATAACACATAGCTTTCAAATAATTGAATGTGTCTTGCCTAAATTTGTGAATTAACCTTAGCTGGGAAAGGACTGGAAATATATCGTGGTAAATATAAGCTTTAAAGTTCATTAATTCCTGAATTACTGAAACACACTAAGTTTAAATTGTACTTAATATTAGAAATGTGCATATATTCCATATTGCAGGCTGATATTTGTCAACAGAATTTTACTAGAAAGTTATGATATAGAGAAACACAGGAAATTTGATCACTATCTAATGGTCCACTTTACTGTTAACAAAAGCTGGAAAAGTAATATTAAAACCTATCTAATTTTAGAGCAAGGATAGCCACTTAATGATCAACGACCTAGTTACATTATGTTCTCTCATTCTTTGATCTACATTTGTGTGTTTAAGTTAGTTGAATTTTAATCCAATTATTGCTTATAATTTGTCTTTCTAAATTGAAAATACATCCATATACCCAGATACAGAAATAACACTATACATAGTAATAGAATATTTAATGGCATTAGTGTTGCTTTTTGTAATTACACTTATTTTGAGCATGGTGGGAGGGGGCTGTGTATCTGCTACAGTGTTCCTGTGCAGATCAGAGAACAATCTGCTCCATTCAAGTCTATCCTTCCAATATATGGTTCCCAATGATTAAACTCAATTAAGCAGGCTTTGTGTTAAGTGCATTCTCCCCTGAGCCATCTTGTTGGTGCAAGGGATTATTTTTGTTTTTGAAGATAATTATTTTCCATGGTAAGAAATGTAACTGTCAGACACTTACCATTTTTTCCCAAAGAGTCCCTCAAGACAAGAGAATGGTTCCATAGCCCTCTAACTCAGCAAACCCTAAAAACCCATCTGGACAACACTGGAAAGTACTACAGAGGGTTTCTGGAGAGTTTTGTGTCTTAGCTATTCTAAAGAAATGCTTGCTGAGCAGCAGAAACTGATTAGTGAGTGAAGTTCTCTGGAAATTCTCAGATGAAATTTTGGAGAGCATGTTAATAGGAAAGGTAAGGTCTGCCTCTCAACTACAAAATTCAGCTCTCATTGGAGGTATGGTGGAACAAATATCAAAGAAGAGCATTCTAAATGCATCCTCTTGGGCATGGCAAGATTGAATCGGTTTCCCAGGTAACAGATGGTTACTGAGAGTCAGGTGGTTGTAAGCCATCTTGAATGTCATACTCAAGGAAGTGACAGCAGGGATGAGAAATTCAGGCAGCAAGCTCAGTAGAGCCTGAACTGTAGGAAACAGGAGCTGTGCAGACCAGGGAGCCATGAACTACAGATATTCCTTGTAGGTTTTTAACAGCACCCTACAACTGTAGTCCAGGAAATCTAAAACCTAAATGTTTGCTTCATGAAACCCATCTCCCAATCATTTGCCCTTTTCTGTATGCATCCATTCATGATTCTTGGCCCTGTCTTTAAAGGAATTAGACATAGCAGAAGACAAAACATATTTTCATATTCATACAAAATATCTGAGCCACAACTAGACACCAGGTACTGGTAGGATGTATCTGGACAAAGATATGTTTAGTTCTTGGAAGTTACTAAGGAGGTTCGAATTTTCTCTGTGGTGTCATGCTGTGGGATGGGCTGTATGTCAAATTTCTCTGATTGGTCAATAAATAAAACACTGATTGACCAGTGGCCAGGTGGGAAGTATAGACAGGACAAGGAGGAGAAGAATTCTGGGAAGTGGAAGGCTGAGACAGAGACACTGCCAGCCGCCACCATGACAAGAAGCATGTAAAGACGCCGGTAAGCCACAAGCCACATGGCAAGGTATAGATTTATAGAAATGGATTTATTTAAGATATAAGAACAGTTAGCAAGAAGCCTGCCACGGCCATACAGTCTGTAAGCAATATAAGTCTCTGTGTGTTTACTTGGTTGGGTCTGAGATGCTGCGGGACTGGTGGGTTAGAGAGATTTGTCCTGACTGTGGGCCAGGCAGTACTAGAAAAACTCTAGATACAGTGTCAGATCACCAGGAAAGGCCATGTCAAGAGGCAGGCTTTGCAAAACAAGGTGTTTCTTCTTAACATTAGGTCTGCACATTTAAACCTTTCAACAAATTTGTTACGTGTATAAACAAAATTATTTTCTAAGATGGCTGTCTCAAAAATGACTGTCATTGGTCCAAATGGGAATTGCATGAAAGAAAATAGATGGCTATGAGTAATTCAGCATTGTTAAAAACAGGAAGAAGATGCAGGGAAAACATGAAGGCTAGAAGCATGTGTGCATGTCCCAGGCACTGAAAGCACACTCAAACAATTTCTGCTCACTTTCCCCAAATCTAAAGTCATTTTCTTTAATAGAAAAGAATGACAAGGATGTTGCAGAGGTCTGTGTTCTTACTGTCATCTCTATCTTGTAACATTATGTAGTTTTACTTAGAAATGTGCCCATTTCTTCTTCATTATTTTGGCTTTGCTTTTCTTGCAAAGATGTGTTTCATTAGATTTGATTTTTTCCCCACTGTTAAGCATTTTGCCCCATAAATATTTTTCTTCTCACATTTTCTTGTGAAGTTTTGTTATTCGTAATTTTGCCATTTTTTATAGGTATTTCCTTCTATACTTTGTAAAGTTCTTTTGAAACCTAACCTCCCTAGGAACATGCACTACTGAATGTCTCTGAATGTCTACATTCATTTAATAGCTCTGCATAATTCTGAACATTTTTTTCAGGATTTCTGTTTCTTATCATTCTATGGTTTTCCAAAAATTTCCATTATAGGACTCTGCTATTAGGTAACTAATATTTTATTTATTTTCTTTTTACACTTTGGTAAATTACAGAGTACATATAATGCCTGTAGATAAATTTTTGATGTCTATAAAGTATAATTTAGGAGACTAAATCTCTGTTCAAATTTCTAGTCAACTGCACTTAAGAAAGCTTTCTTTTTATATTAGTTGAGTGCAAACTCCATTTTCTTCTTTTAGATTACAACTACAATAAATGCATTCAAGTTAAATTAATTTACCACCTTTATTTCTTCCCTTCCTGTCAGTTTTGTCATAATTTTTCTGCACATGGTTAAGTAGACTCCTGTGCTTTAAAATTTTTGTGTGTGCTTAACCCTTTTAAAATCATTATCCATATGCTTATATCCATTCTTTCCCTGGTTATTTATTATTTTCCTATTGTGATATTTGTTCCTTCATTCCTCAAATCATTGACATTCATTTGTCCTCCCTTAGAATATTGCTTTATCAGACCCCCCTTTAAGTCTCTCATGATTTTTGATTTTTAAAATTTATTTATGGTGCTGATTCTATTTGTTATTGGATTAGTTTTAGCAACCATTAAGGAGAATTTTAGTTTAAAATGAATCATCATTTTATTTTGATTCAAATACATAATCAGTTTTAGTAAATCAAGACTAATCAGTACATTTTTTTTTTGGCATATAGGCTCACAAATCTTCCAAATAAGATATACTTGCTCAGTTTGAGTAATTATGCATATGCTAATTAGTTTTTCTGATGGAACTATGGCTGAGATGCTGTCAAATAGCTGTAAATTTTAGTTGTGCATATGTCTTCACTTCTATTGGTAGACAGCAAATTAGTACATCCTCCGTTGTGGAAAGCATCATTCAATCTTTATGAACAAATCGATTTAATAAAACACAAAACACTCTAGTGAAAAGTAGAGTATGTTTGAGGTGTAACATCTATCTTCTTCCAGTTCAGATTAAACAGTCCTACTTCATGGATCTTTATATGGAGGCCAACACCTGTGCTCTCTTGCAGTTCACCTCTTGAGCTGTGGACTGATTACAATGACATTCTTTATCCTCCAATTCACAGAATGTAGATTGTGAGATACCTTCAACTTTATGATTCTTTAAGCTTACTTCATAATTTAGTTCCTATTACATATGTACATATTATTCATGGTTCTCCTAAAATGTTTAATCATGACAGAAACGGTATCTACTTCACGTACTTACACTATAATATCCTACTGTGGTATCTATTGTTTTAACACATCATTTTTTATTCTTGGGAGGTTTTCATTGTGAAAAACAGGAACTTACTATAGTATCTATGAGGGTGCAATTTAACACATTTCCCTAATATTGAATCCACATTTAAAGTGTGCATTTCTTCTACTAATGCTCTTAATAATAAGCATTTTTATTCAAGACCCAATCAAAATAGCTCATTTTTCCCACTTGCCTAAATAATTTACATTTTCATTCAAACTTACAGTGAAGTTCTACTATATTAATTCACCTGACCAATTTCATTAATATCCAATGCCCAATCTATGGAGCACATATTATATATATATATATATATTTCCCGTATACAGAATTTATTCATTAAAATATCATGTTTTTGAAATCCCTAAATATTGGAACTTTGTAATAGATATTGATTTTTTTTGATATCTTATATTGAATTGTACATTGCCAGGAGATGAATGAACACACTAGTATTCATTTCCACATTAATATCTTCCAATTAGAAAACAATATGTCTTGAAAAGGAGTTGCTTTGAAATATATTTTGAATTATTTTGTGTTTTGATAGCTGGAATTCAAAGACAAATGAGTAAGGCTAATCCACCATTAAACAGAGAATGTAGGAACAATTTTCAACCTGTTTAGCTCAATAGTTTTTATTTACATTTTTCAGAAGCCACCATATTAACTAAAAGATAGTGAAATAATTAAAAATAAAGTTTAAGAATATGGATAAAAAAATGGAGTGTTACTTACTTTAAGTTATGAAAAATAAGACCCTGGGTTCAACTCCAGTAGAAAAGCAAACAGAACAGAATGAATCAAATGAAACCACAGCAATTCCAAAAACTCCAACAACAAAATCTTAGGGACAAATAATCTGAAATTAAATCAAGGGCTTCTGCCCATTACTAGTTCCCCCTTTGTGAGTATATCACCCATTATCCATACTTTTTTTCACTCACATGGATACTGTTTTGTTTTTACTCCAAAACATACTTGTAAAAGGAAAAGTTTTTAGTAAATTAATTTTTACTCAGGAAATCACTTCCCTTTCTTCTATTGGTAAAATACTTCTTTTCCCCTGTACCAGGCAGCTTGCAAATTACAGAAAAAATACTAATTTTGTTTTTGATTGTCAATTGATAGTATTCTAAGTCAGTAAAATTGTATGTTATGAGTTTAGGACCTGGTATTTTGCAAGAATCAAAGAATTTTGTGTTTCTATTTCACTTGATTTGTGATATGTTTGAGTAGAAGATATTTTCTTATATTCTGTTCCTCACATAATGTTAAGCAGACACTTCTGAAGATTGAGTGTGGTCATGTACAGAGGAACGGTGTCTAGATCATTGGCTTGCATCAAAACAGCAATTTCATACTTGGCTTCTGAGGCGAAATTTGCCACACTTGTTTACTTGTTTAATTTTGAATCTAAAATTGTATGGTATAGACTGGAAACTGTGAGTCATAACCAAACCAGTTCTGTGATACACACAGAGAAAAAAATACCTTGTTACATAAAAAATACAGACGTTCAAGAGAAAGATACACACTCTTTAAACATTATTTGGAAGATTAGATATTTCAATTCACTCAGGAAAAGATGTTTATTAGATGCCGACTAGAGACCAAGCAATGTTTTAAAAATATAAGATATATCAGAAAAGAAAAAGAAGATTTTATTTAATGTTTAAATTATAACCAAGGGAGAGATGAGAAAGCATAAGCATGAGAAAAACAGCAAGTTTTCCACAGAATGGAAGATGGTGGTAAACGTTGTTGGAGTTGTAACAGAGTAAGTATAGATTTACAGAAGAAGAAAAAATCTGTTTTAAATATTTTATAAGTATGAACTCAGATTAATTGGACTCATAGGGAAGATGTTGAATGTGGCTTTATTGGAACTAGATGGAAGGTAAAGCAGCTGCTGGCTCTGTTAAGGCCTCAGATAAGTAATATCCAAGAGTCTATATGAATAGAAGAATGGGTGCAGGGTAGGTGTGGTCACCCAGGCATGAGGAGCAAGTTCAGGGAAAACTCTGCAGACCATTGAAAGGAATTTGGACAAGCATGTAGAACTGTGAGAACACACAGAGAGATTTAAAACACTAGAGTGAAATGAGATGCTTTAAAAACACCCTGCAGCTGGGTTGAGGCTGTGCAAGAAAGGGTGGAGATTAGACCAGCCAGTCATTGAGAAGATGGGTCCTGGGCTAGTTCACAAGACACCTGACTTCATGTTGACTCAAAGTGGAATACAAGCATATAGAAGATCAGCCAATCCTACAGCTCAGATCATCTAATTAATCAGCTTGTGATTATTTTCTCATTTAAAGTAGATAAAACCATACTGCATTTTGCTTTTGTTTTAATTTTCATTCCAGTGCAGTAAACATTGACATACACTTTGGCCATTGATCCCCTTTCCTCTTGTTCTTCAGAACCTGTTATAGTGAATACATTTTAAATAGTGGTTTCAGACTGGATTCTACATTGTAAGTTGTTCACACAACAGCTAGCCTTCCTCTTTTCTTCCTTTTCAATAGCTCTTCAGCTTTGCTAAGGTAGTCATGGTTACTGTTAGACAACAAACCTTCTAGTAGTAGTGATCTCTCATCATGTCCCACCACAGTTGGTTGTCCCCTGCTGTAAATGTTATAGCACAGATCACAGAGGACACAGCAAGGCCTCCCAATCCCTTTCAGCTGAAATGTACTTTCGTGTTATTAAAGGATATCTACATGCCGCATATTCCTTGACACACTGACTAGGACAGCTTAGTCATGTGGTGTGGAACTTTCTGCTACCTCATGAAAACCTAAACAAGCCAGATAACTCCCTTTACTTAGGGGATAATAAAACTCCTCTCCATGCCAATTATCATGTGGTACATGACCACTGTCTCTCATATTCCTCTACTTTAAGTCATTTTTCCTAATTAATCTTCCTCCTAGGTTTGGGAAGGTAAAGGTGTATCTCTTCCTTTATGAGCCACTCATGCTCCCACTGGTATGATGCTGTTATTTCCTAGTGCTGTCTTAATAGTAACTCACCTCATGGCTCGATCATGACTGCCCCAAGAGGTCCTGAGGCTCTCTCCCATCAAAGATCATTTGAAGCATTTTATGTCAGGTCTTCACTGAAAACAGCCTGAGGCTATCTGGACTGTATATCAGCTACAATGTCTATGTTTTTGGTAAAGTTAATTTAGGAATGGAAACAAGAGAAAAGAATGTCAACTTCATTCAGGAAATCTATGGACTTTTTCTATATTGATACACATAGAAAAAAGACAAGCTCTAATTTCACTGAATGTCATCCTTGGGCATGGTCATTAGCAATGCTATAGCCATTTTGTGCTGTTGGTGAATTATCCTGAGAGCCATGAGCCAATGACAAAGACATCAGACATCATCCTGGAAAAAAAATAGGAAGATATGGTTCAAGAGATGACTCAGAAGTTAAGAGAACTTGATATTTTTGTGCAGAGGACCCAACACTCACATGGTGGCTCAAAAACTAACTGTAAGTCTAGTTCCAGGGGATACAACATCCTCATCTGGCCTCCATGGGGCATGGGCATTAGGCATACCACACATTTATTTTTGAAGTCAAGCACTCATACACATAAAACAAAATAAATAACCCTTTAAAAATAGGAAGATTCTGGATAACCGAAAAACTAAATTACCTGGATGAAAACACTAATTTTATCACATTAAGTAATAACTGATGCTTATTTCTTAATCCAGTCTAAGTTGATGACCTATTTGTCATCAAACCCATCTTGATTGGTAAAAAAGAGCAAAGTTTATAAGGATTTTCATCACTTTATTAATAAAAACAATAGTCACCAATATTGCCACTATCATTTCCAGTTTTCTGTTTCATACTCAGTTTAAATCCAAAATTTAAAGATATCAATTACTACAAATGAGTGTAAGTATTTTAAGCTACTAGATTAGTGTATAATCCATCTTAAAGTAACAATCATCCTGATAATATGGTACTTATTGTTGTCTGTCAGTAGCCATCAAAATCTAGATTTATTAGATATTCATACAGAGTAAAATAAACATAACTATTACTTTCTCCCATTCTGTGTGTTGTATAATTTGATTCCATTTTAACACATTAAATAATGAAGTTCAAAATTAAACATAATATATAATTCAACATTTAAATTCCTATCATGACCATTAATAGAACATTATGTTTGTGCTTAATGTATGCTATTTTTCTTAATTTGATATTATTGTGCCATATAAATATTTTGTGTACTCATTTATGCTACAGAGGTTAAGAAAATGTCTGTATGAACACACTTGCTATAGATTTCCAAAATTTGAGATCATTATGCATACCAGTGAATATTCTTTCATTGTTTAAATATATAAAGTAAGGTTCAGAATTATCAGACAATAAACCTGTTTGGTAGTCAGATCTTCATATCTAGTACCTTATACTTTCAATATTTAGGACAGGATGTTTTAAACCATCAAACCCCATTGTCTCAATAATGAGTTTGGCGCTGGGGACATGACACAGTGGGCAGAGTACTTGTACTAGCATGAGGACTTGAGTTTGGACCCCCAACCACTGTATAAAATCCAGGAGTGGTGACAAATTCCTGTAACCCTAGCAGTGTCAGCCAAGTCTAAATGGTTGTCTCCATGTGCGGTAGAGACCCTATCTAAACATTTAGGTGGTAAGTGATGGAGGAAGGTGCTAGAATTCAGCCTCTGGCCTCTGTATGCTCATGCACAGGCCAAATACTCACCACATACACAAACACAGTTATTAAAACAATGGAAACTGATTATAATATAATCAAGACACCCAGTATAGAACAATGCATGAACTGAAACTCTGAGGATGCCACATGTCTGTGAGGGCAGAACTCGGGACAAACTACAGCTGTTTCTTTGTCTGAAGTTGTTCTGCATTTTCTTACTTGTCATTTAAATTTCTGCTTAGATACTATAAATGCAGAATTAACATTTAAATATATTATTAATTTTTATTTTATGTATGTGTTCATCTGACTACATGTATATGTATATACCATGTGTGTGCCTGTTGCCCATAGAGGCCAGAAAAGATTTCCTTGGAGTTGGAGTTACATTCATGTGTAAGACTGATGTGGTCTGTGGGAACCAAACTTGTGTCTTCTTCAAGAGCATTGAATATTGTTCACTGTGGAGCCATCATTTAATTGTTTTATTATAATTTACTAGTGCACTGACCTCCAAGTTCTATAAAAAGAAAACTCTGAAATGCAGTAAACTTCCATATCCTTTTAAATAAAACAAAACACCTACAAAATTTATGTAATAGTTTTCTTGTAACTATATTTAATACTAAAACCAGTTTTAAAACAAATAGAAAGTTACAGGGCAGCCAGGGCTGTTACACAAAGAAGCCCTGTCTTGAGAGAAAAAAAAAACTAGAAAATGAGAATGAGTCACAGACATACTTAGCATCTCAGGTCTCCAAATCTGAAATCCTGCAATGTTCTGCATTCCCCTTGGATGAGAACTATATACTAACTTTCCACTTAATATTTATATTTAAACATTATCATAATGATCCTTTCTTTACTCTGGAAAAATAATGTTCTCCAACCACATTTATATTTTGTATAGCCTGTGAAGTTACATTTATACTGAAAAAAGATCTCTGTTAAAACTTCATGGGGCTCAAATGTGTAAATTAGACACAAGAACAAGAAATAGCAGGGCAGATAACACTTTGTTAATTTTCATGTTGCCTTTTTTTGTCTCAGTCCATGGATTTATTTGCCTAATTGTTCCCCAGATGCCATGGTTTGAAATTCACTTTCTACTAATCATTGTTTATTAGGGATCAGGAAGTACTGACCTTTTAAGCTCTCAGAAGACCCTTTCCTTATTACTAAAACATAGCCATTTCCCTCCACAGAGGAGGCTAAATTCTCCAGATTCCCTAGTGGAAATGCGAGATGAGTAAACAAAACAATAAAAAACTAGGACCATGAACATCTTCAAGAATGCCTGCTGTTGTATGACATGAATTGCTAACACAGTGGAGATTCGTAAGTGCAGGTAGTGTTTCTATTTATAATTCAATATACTAACAATGTAGATTTTGGAAACTTTTAAAAAACTAGAAACAATATACAATCAGTAATGTCAAATATAACAATATATACTAATAAAATTGCAAATAATGTTCCTTTTATGGATAAGATATGATAAATAAAATAGAGGTTACTTCACACAATTATTGGGGTATTAAAGCAATTAATCTGATAACCAACATTGTCTATAAGATCATTAACTGATGAACCAGAAGATAGTATTTAGACTCTAGTTGTACAGAAAAAGGGGTGATTTTGTTGCCCTCAGAGCAACAGTAAGAGAAAGATTTTATAAGTCTTTAGAAGTATGTGCAATTCAAAACTTATAAATCCTTTGCTTCTGAAATTTTCCATTCTACATATTTGGATTGCAAAAACTACAGATACAAGGGAAAGACTGTTGTTGGTTTTTTCTCTCTTTTGGGGGACCTGCCACCTTGCTCCCAAGTAAATTAAACACAGAGGCTTATTCTTAATCATAAAGGCCCAGCTTAAGCTTGGCTTGTTTTTTGCTAGTTCTTCTTAACTTTAAATTATCCCATCAACCTTATGCCTCTGGGATTTTACATTTTTCTTACTTCTATAAATCTTACTTTCACTCTTACTCCTTGGCTGGCTGTGTGGCTGTGTAGCTGAGTGGCTGGCCCATAGCATCCTCCTCTCCTTGTTCTCTTGCTCCTTTTGCCCTCTCAAATTTCCCCTACATAGTCTCTCTTCCTGTCAGCCCCACCTATCCTTTCTCCTGCCTTGCCATTAGCCATTCAGTTCTTTATTAGACCATCAGGTGTTTTAGACAGGCACAGTAGTACAACTTCACAGAGTTAAACAAATGCAACATAAAAAAGTAACATGCCTTAAAATAATGTTCCACAACATTTCCCCCCTTTTTGTCTAAATAAAAAGAAAGGTTTTTAACTGTAACATAGTAAAACTATACACAGCAAAACAGTTATCAAGAATTACATTTAAAATATTCTGTCCATTTGTAGTTAGTATATTCAAAAGAAATAATGCATTATCTATCCTATCTTAGTGAATCCAAAGTTTTACACCTAACTTATTTTCTATAACTAAGAAAAACTGCAACCATAACTATCTAGTCTTCAATTCCATCAAAAACCTAGAATGATGTAATATTATTTGAGTAAACAAAAAGTACATTGCAAACAACTTAAAAAATTCTTGAAATGACAGAAACATATGACAGCCACCCAAAGTTCCTCTGTAACATAGGGGCATCCATCTTCAGCCTACAGGTCAATAGTATTTGGCAAACTTTCCAATGAAGCAGGAAATTTGGAAGACTGTCCTGCCTTGTTTTGGCAAAGTTCAGCAGTCACCTTCCTGTGTTTTCTGTAGAACATCAGGCAGTTTCTTCTGTGAAACAGGAATTTTGAACGACTGTCCTGCCTTGTTGTAGCAAAGTTCAACAGTTCTTTTTCCTTTGTGTCCTGAATGTCCAGTCTGCACAGCACATTGCCAGCAGTCTGTTGTTGGTTGTTTTGGCTCTTTTTGAGGGGCTTGTCACCCAGCTCCCAAATAAATCACATGGAGGCTTATTCTTAATTATGAATGTCCAGCCTTTGCTTGACTTAGTTTCTTGTCAGCTTTCCTTAACTTAATTTATCCCGTATATATTTTGCCTTTGGGCTTTTTCTGTTCTCTTACTTCTGTAAATCTTACACTTTCTCTGTGGCTTGCTGTGAACCTGGGTAGCTGGCCCCTGATGTCTTCCTCCTTCTATGGCTCCTAGATCTATCCTTTCTCCCTGATTTCTCCTTCTATATATATTCTCTGCCTATAGATGTAACCAACCGTCTTATTAAATAAGAAACACAGAGCCAATGTAAAGATAAAAGCCCAAGAGGTCAGAGCTAAGAGCCTTACCCGCCTGCTGTCAGCTAGCCTCTTCAGCCAGGAGACCTCTCCGAAAAGAGAGCTACTTCCTGTGCGTTTGTCTTATAAAGACTTCCTGCTCTGCCTTCTCATTGGTTGTAAACCCAACCACATGACCGTCTTGTCACTGCCTGTCTGTGGTCACTCCAGGTCTTCTATGGTTGGTATTGAGATTAAAGGCGTGTGTCTCCAATGCTGGCTGTATCCTTGAACACACAGAGATCTACTTAGTTCTGCCTACCAAGTGCTGGGATTAAAGGCGTGCGCCTCCTTCAGGAAATCCTACCGGCGTGCACCACCACAACCAGCTTTCCCTATGGCTTGCTAATAGCTCTGACCCCTATGCAATTTTATTTATTAACATACAAATAAAATCACATTTCAGTACAAATAAAATACTACTATATCTGCCTGCCAGCCCCACCTATCCTTTCTCCTGCCTTGCCATTGGCGGTTCAGTTCTTCATTAGACCATTAGGTGTTTTAGACAGGCACAGTAGTACAACTTCACAGAGTTAAACAAATGCAACATAAACAAAAGTGACACACCTTAAAATAATATTCTAAAAAAGCAGTCCAAAGCAAGAACAGTTTCTTTGCCCAGTGGCTAAACTTGCCAAAATGAATTCAAACTCCATGAGGAGTATCTTCAATGCCCATCATCTTCTCTGAAGTAAATTTGTACTGCCAAGAACTGATGTGTCTCATTGTCACAAAAAAACTTTATGTTAACAAAACATTTTAAATGCCATACTCTTTAGGTCTTTGAAAGGTTTGAAGATCATCTATCTATCTAAAATATATCTCTGTATGATCTGGAAAGCATACCTAACATATCTACAAATTTGATTATTATAAATGACTAACCACTATCCTATGCTTCCTGATTATCTTATATAGTTTATAATAACGGCTTTCAAAAACTAGAATTTTACATTACATTTTAAAATGAACTGCATAGGTACAATACCTTAAACAAGACTAGAAACATATACACAATATGTTGTAACAAAAATAACCTTAAATTTTTATCAATATACAAAGATCCTTTAAACAAGATTACAAGCATATATTCAGTGTAACAAAAATAACCTTAAATTTGTATCAATATATTATATTTCCCTGAGTAATAACGAACATCCATAACCTGCCAAATAATCAAAAAACACCTACACTCTCTTGGGAATGTGGACATCATGTTCTCCAAACTTCTTCTGCTGTCTGTGTGTGAAGCATCTTTAGGGTCCCAGAGAGAAAATTTTGAGATAATGGCCAAGTCCTAGGAAGACCAGCAGTAACCTTTGCTGATAGATATCACCTGTCAAGTTTCAGGGGGTCTCCCCTGATCAAACCATATCCATATTAACCCTGAAGGAATCGACAACCTCTCATCTCCCGTGGGAGCAAAACATTTTTATTTTCATTTGACACATATATTTTTTGACTTTTTAAAAGTTAACACATTCCTAATGTACATAGGTTGATTTATTTCAATTGTCCCTCTATCAATTCCAGGTCTCTTTGCAGCTATAGTTCGCTTTTCAACAAGCAAAAAATTCAAAATCAACACAATAACATACAGGATTCTAACTCCCGGTGTATTTCCCATTGTACGGTGGTCTTTTTCTTTTATATTAATTTTATTTCTCTTTAAAGACTTTATTATTAATTTTAATCTATTTCTTTCTTTCTATGACTATACTCTTTTTCTTTTCTTAAGTCTAAGCACATTGTTAAACACACTGTATTCTGTCTAGAAGTTTTTCCATCTGAACCTCTTTTATTGCATATCTTCAGCCTTTTTTGACCATATGAGCAACCTTTAAATTGCTAAGCTACACCTGGCTCTCAGCTGGCTCTGCCCGCTTCTCTGGGCATGAAAACCAAGCATGAAACTCGCTGCCAGTAGGAGGTTTGTCTGACCAGGAACTGTGTTCAACTTTCTTAGAGCTCCAGAATGTTGATACTTGCACTGTGGTGGCATTTTTACTTATTTTTTTTTCCCTACTTAATGTACTGGCTGCTCAAGGGCTTGCCAGCAGGCAGAAACTCTTAAAGGAGCCTATCCTTTTTTTTTTAAAGCTTTATCAGGCACTATGGAAATTTGAGCACCACGTTGGTATGCCAAAATGTTGTTTGTTTTTGTTCTTTGCTCTTTTGAGATGCTTGCCCCCCGGCTCCCAAATAAATCAGCCCTGCCTGTCCTTTCTCCTGCCTCATTCAGCTCTTTATTACACCATCTGCTGTTTCAGACAGGCACAGAAACACAGCTTCACAGAGTTAAACAAATGCACATACACAAAAGCAACACACCTTAAAATAATATTACACAACAAAAACTGTACTGATCATTGTACCCAAATAAAATATGGTGTGCAAATGCTACTCTGTACTAATGGTTCTTGCTTGATGTTCAGTTATATGGTCATATAAATATGTTTGTGTAGTTATTACAGTTTGTATATTCATATAGATGTCTATACGGACACACAGGTCAGTAAACGCTTCAAAAGTTATATACATTGCTGATTATTTAACGAAATAATTAAGGGGCTAGATGCTACATCTAATCTAATCCATTAAAGCCTGTGAGTTTATTTTGGTTCACAATTCCAGGTTATAATCAATTCTTGTGAATGTCAAGGCAGAAGGAATCTGAAGCAACTGTTAAATCACATCAATAGTCCAAAGCTGAGAGAAATAAACTCATGTTCAATGCAGTATATCCACTCACACAGGCTGAGCTTCTCTGTCCAGGGAATGTTGTTGCCCACAGAGGGATGGTCTTCTTGTATCAATTAAAGTTAGTAATTCAGACAATTCCTTAAAGATATGCCCACAGGCCAACCCAATCCAGACAATTCCTCATGATTCTCTTCTCAGATAATTCTTAACTGGCAAGTTGACCATTTAACTACCAGAACCACTAATGCAAAATTTGAAAATATATACTCTTCTTCAAATAATGAAAAATCTGTCACTCATAAATGAATAGGATAAAATATATAGCGATATATTTAATATAATATACCATATATATATATATAGGCTATGATACAATATATAATGCTTTCCTTAAAATAGATATTGCTAAAGAACGCATCGTAGTCTTTAATTTTGTCCTTATTTAAAGACTGTTGTGACCTATGGATAGCATGATGACTTTCTAGTAAGTTGGGTCTCTTGTAGCAATGAAAATTAGTTAAAAATATTAGGAATGACCATGGGATGAGAATACCAAATGTACCACTCCAAAAACTTGTTAAGGATTTTATTTAATGTTAAGGTTTTAAATAATGCCTAATATTATCTAGGATGTTGTTTCATTTTAACATTAGTTGCTATGGTTAATTTTTCTTATGCCTAATTGATAAGGTAGTCCTTGTCATAGGTGTGTGATTATGATAAAATGCCACATAAACAGATGACAGACCTCTGAGGGTTCCACTTGAGTTTTTTTTTTTAACTTTTCAATAATTTTATCAGGAAACTATCATATGTTAAGTCTCAGAGAGCTGTAAATAGTTCAATGCTATCTTCTGTTTCCAACATTATCCATTAAGAGTTTGTAAAAAAAAAAAAAAAAAGAGTTTGTATCATGTCTCACATGGATAAACAGACTACTTAAAGGATAAATTATATATGTATGTGTTTATTAATTCCTATTAAGATAGAAATTTTAATAAATTGAATGATGGTTAAATCTTTAAATAAAATAATATATAACATATATATCATGTTATATTTATAATTATATATTATAGTTATAAACATAATATAAATAAAATGATATAAATTGTTCTCTAAGTATTAATTTCATAGAGTAAAGTAAAATAAAGAATATATGATTAGGGAAATCTGTTCCTTACTTAATACCAGCCCTACCTCTCTTTATGCTATAAGAATATTAAATGTCTTCATGCACTGTGACTCTGGGAAGTCAAGAGCAACCCATGTTACAGGCAGCTGAATATGCACACTACATTGGTTGTGTCATACACAATTTGTACTACATTGGTTAAGTAATTTTATCATTTTTGATCTCATTTTTCTCTTCTATGAGAACAGAATAATAAAATATCCAATAGGACATGATGTTTATTTATATAAGAGATGGGCATTCCAATACAGGATAAAAAGTACAGTGATGTTTAGCCCTTGATTATGTTAGCAAGAGTAGGTTAGAGACATTCTGCAAATGTTGGTTGACTATCTGGCTTTTTTTTGCCTTTATCAATAATACATGAAATATCTCACAGTATGCAAATTATTTGTTAGAATAGTGTGTTTGGCTGTGCAAACTCTTACAAGGTGAAACGGAGAGTCAAAAGCATGGGAACTTTTTGCTCATAGAAAGCCTTTCCGATGTTCTTTCTTAAATGGTTGTACTAATGGGAACAAGGAAGAGTATGCCAGTGCCACTGACCTTTTCATTAGAAGACAAAAATGGTGGCTCCCAGTTTATTAAACATTGACTTGTTTGACTTTAAATGATTTGAAATGTTTCTGTTATCACTTGAGAAATGATTCTTTTTCAGCTCTTCTCATTTGTATCATTGCATGGTATATAGAAAATATTTTTCAGGCTTTTTATAGTGTCATTTGTTTTTCCACAGCTGCTGACAGAAGTGATTCTACCTTGAGACCAAATCAGGCAAGAAAAATGAATTGAATAATTTTAATATGCTGTGGCTTAATTCATAACAGTATTGTTTTGAAGTCCATGTTTTAATGTTACTTGGAATCTATTTACATGAAAACATGCTTGATTATGGAGAAAGTTTCAGAGAACCCAACCATTGTCCTACTTCTAATAAAGTATCATAACTGTTCTTGCTATTGGTTTGTTCCTTAGCCAATGTGTATTATTCTGTGAAGACCTCAAATCATGTGATAAAATGAGAGGAGACCTGAAAAGGCTCACAGTTATAAAGAGAGTGGCGATGGAAAGTGGACATTGTACTACGTGCTGAACTCTGAAGTCTGACTTGAACAACCCTATCCTTCAAAATCTGAAGTGCACACATACGCTCAGTCCCAAACAATACAGGATCTACTAAGCTCGTGCAAGTGCAGAACATGCTGCCTCACACCACAGGCAGTGCCGCCATCCCCTCCTCTGCTCCGTTATCACCTCATTCATAACTCTCTCATCATGCTTGCTTGTCCCATCTGCGCCACATTTTTAACTCATTATGTCTGTCTCCCCACAAGACATCTAGTCCTGGAGGTCAGATCTTTTCATCACTTGTATTTCTGCAGGACCTGGCATGAAGCCTCATTGTAAAATGAATAAACGATGAACAAATGACTGACCACTGAGACGGGATAGACAGAAATGCTAATTAAGTGCAGCTTGCAAAATAAGTCTATTCCTTTGCCTATGTCTCAAGCAAAATTCTGGGAGGATATATGGTGAGAACTTTAGTAATTGATAGTATCCATATCACTTTTTTTCATTTGTTACAAACTATTTTATTGTGTGTTTGCACTTTTAACATTTCCATTTTATTATTCCTGATACAAAATAAAATCAAATCATAACAAGTCAACAAGCTGAAATACCTTTTGCGTGCGTGTGTGTGTGTGTGTGTGTGTATGTGTGTGTCTGTGTAGGCCTACTAAAATGATCATGCTTTATTAACTGCATTTTTTTAATGCAGTGACTGTTTTGACTTGCCCTGAGGCTAACATTTTTGAATATGCAAATGCATTAAGGTTTCAATTCTGTGACCAGAGAAGAGTCGTTGTTATCTGAAACTGAATAGGAAAATGCAATATATATTTTCATTATAATCACTGATACATAATAACATGAATACACATATACATACACTGCTTAAATATATTTATCTGCTTATACATAGGTTTTTATGTTGATAGTGACCTTGGCATAAATTGAGGGAAACATCTTCCTAAATGTCTTGAAAATGTCATGTAAGGTTGTATAAAATTTCATTTCAGAAATACTATTTTTCTTTTGTAAGGTGTTTTGAACAGCAGACAGATTTCAGGGCACGTAGTTTAAAGCAACATCAGAGTTATAATGAAGCCATAATGTGCTTTTATTACTCAAGCTTTACAAGTAGTTCAGGGATAGCTCAATTGTATTATCACCACTATTGAGAAAAACATGCAGCACTTTACCAGGACAACAGGAACACCTGCCAGCAGAGCTGTTAGATGTGAGGTTCCCCATTGCTCAATTCAGCTAACAAGCCGCTTTACATGGGCTCCTAATGTCTGTGTTACATCAGAAGTTTACTTTCTCTGTCTACTCTTCAGGTATATTGTAGAGAGCTCTTCATCAGTTTTTAGGATTCTTTTTATTCTCCTGAGAATCCAATAGACAGTGAGCTAGGAGATTGTAGCACAAAACCTCTTATTTACTTGAGCATGAGTCCATTGTTAACACATATCTGACATTCCTTTGAGAGTTACATAATAAATCTTATATCTTATTCCAAACTTGTCTTGAATGTTACCACTATAATGTTCCCATCATTAAAAAAAGAGAAAATCCGTATTTTAGAAGTTGACAAGGTCTTGGAAATTACTTGATTACATTGTGATTATTGCCTGGTCGAGCACATTAGTGTTCTGTTCAGAGACTACGGCTCGTGAGAGCTACTTAGAGTTAAAGCTGGCGATTACCTTTCTGTTTAAATCTTTGCCCTGTGGTTTCTCTTACTGAGGAGGTATGTGGAGGTGAGATCTGGTATTTGCATGCTCAGAAGTTCTGAAATGTAAAATACAGTCCTTAATACTAACTGCCTTGAGAGTTACCCATTGTCCATGCATCAGATTGGTATTGCTGAGCTGTCCCCTTCTCCAGAGTGATAGACTATCAGCCCCCCCTTATTTGTGAATGTTGTATTCATAAGGGTTTTGTGAGTAGACACTGCTGTAAATCAATATTATTGGTGATATTTCAAACAAAACGTTCACAGAGTCAGTCATCACACTTTGAGTGGGACTCTTGCATAAAGGTCAAATAAAGTTGATATCAACTTACAAATTACTTTATTAAAGGAGCAAACGACCAATAATTTTTGGACACCTTAGTAACAATGTAATGTATTCATGTTTAATTTCAAGTTCCCTATAGTCATAAAAGCTCTGCTTGAACTATAAAACTAATGTCACAGGGATGATACAGAAGTTATCATGAAGATGAAAATCAGGAAATATCAGAAGTGTTGTTTTACATCACAACTTTCAGAGGATGTGGCAATATTAACATTGTCAAAATTTACTACAGAATAAATGTGATCTCATCATAACCACTTACAGCTCACTGAATTGCTCTCATGTTTGGTGGATGGAAATTAAGGCTGTTTCGGTAGAATAAGCAGGTGTACGGTATGTGTGTATGCAGAGGGGAGGAAGTCTCTTCAATTTACTTACACATCTCTTGTAATTTCATTTTCACAACCGTTTGGTGTGGTGGAGGTCCCAAGCAGTTTCTGGTAATCAGATATTCTCATGTGGGTTTTCTTCTCTCTAACTATATGGCTGTAAGAGAAAGCACATAGCATGTAAAGAACATGCTTGAGAAATATTCTACAACTATATCATATTAATCCACCTGAGTGTCCATATATTGGAAAAGGAATTATGGGTCCCACGGAGTAGCGAGTGCTGAACCTGTCTTCACTGTACAGTCTGGGCTTTCAAGCACAAAACACAATCAAAAATCACAGACCCACCCTTCAGAAAGGTTCTCCTTAATAACAAAATGCATGACCTGAACAAATTAATAAAGGAACAGTAATTTGGCAGGTAAAATAAATTAATTTTGCATAGAAATTGCAATGTGCTTCAGGTAGGCTAATCTATCTTACAATCCAGCCAATATTTCACACTGTGATGACATCCATCCATTTTATATTCCAGCGTTGCACTCAATACAGCCAGTACTACAGTCATTTATCATCGAGTACCATAATTGTACTTCACAATTATGCTTCTTTGGGGGGCTTTGTAAGAGAAATAGTGGCAATAGACACCAAAGATTTAATTAAAGAGCAAAATATATGAGTGCTCTGGCTGAAGGAACATTGTGTACATTGAATTTTAAGGTGAATTTGATAAAGACATTAATTAACACATTTTTGGACATAGATTGTTTCTAGTCTTTAGGTTATTGGGATATTCTGAACAACTTAATTTTACTAGAAGGAGTGAGGTATGGCATCAAAAATGGGATGAATAAGGGAAATAATGAAAATCAAGATTACCTTGCTTTCTGTATAACTGTAACCCAGTTGAAGAATCAAGTGTAGGTTGTCTATCTGGGGGTTTCTTTAACTTTAACTTTAAATGTTAAGTTCTTTTAATGGCATTCATTTGTCGTTATCACAAGGAGGACAGTTTTAGCTTCCACTTCTAGTCGGTTCATTGCTATGCAGTACAGACCCCTCTGGAAAGAACTGTTCACTTCACAGAAGAAGAAAGCAAAGAATAAAGAGACCTGCTCTCTTGCCTAGGGTTACAATATAAGTTAGTGGCAAAATGCATATTAAAATTCAGGTCTCCAGAGTCCCAGTGTTTTAATTAGCTTAATAATCCGTGCTAACTTTCACGATTGTTAGGGCTTAGGTTTTGGTATTCTTAACATTGTTCTCAACACCTATGAAAAATGGCTGCCCTTCATAAGGTTAATGTGAACTATGAGTTACACCAATTATGCACAGCCTAATCTTTGTTACTTATCCACCTCCAGGGTGCTTAGTGCAGTGTGAGCGCATTTCCTGATTTCGTATTCAAAAGAGCCTTGCTAACTTCTATAAGAATTTTCTTTGTATAGTATTAACAACAAAAAACAAAACAATTACTTGAATGTTTCCACACACAAACTTATAATGAAGTAATAATATTCATATCAATTATAATAAAAACATTAATGTTCGGCGGCCTGTCCACAGCTGCATCACTAATAAGAACTGGAAGGGGTATTAGTTCTGTGACTTTTTCAAGGGATCGCAACATACAATTTTTTTATTTGTAAGTTCAATTTGTAAATAAATAATTTGACAACACTAGATTAATCAATAAATGGGTTTGACAAGTACAGAATTTATCAAGTTCTTTATATATATAAAATATTTACTTAAATCCAATTTTATTTATTCACAATTTATATTGTAAATCAGATCTATTACTTTTTTTCAGTTTATTCACGTAGTTATTTGATTAATGCTGAGCCAACTAAGGGGAATAAAATCAGGAAGTGATTTTAAGTTGTGCTATAATTAATCTTTTAAGATGGCTACTATATATTATTATTTAATATAATAAGATGTATTATATTAAAGTTCTGAGTTGAAAAGTTACGACTGCCATACCAAAGATAGTGGAGGACTATCCAGCCGTGATAAAAATAGAAGAAAAGCTTTACTGAATTTCCAATCAGGAAGACAACTAGAGACCAAGCACTGTTTATCACACAAAGAGAAATGCAAAGACAATCAGGTGTGAGGAGACACCGGATCTTATGCTTCTGCACCAGATACTTTGGAAAATTTCACTTAGAAGGGTCCCTGACCATGGTGGTCCATGAGATTTTGGTGTACTCCGCATGACAATGGAGCCAGTGAGGACTTTACATCAACTGATCTGATTAGTGCCCAGAGAGATCTGAAAAAAGGGAAGAGCCTAAGTGTGGGGAGTGACCCAAGGCTTAAGGAACTGGAGAAGTATTAGGAAGATTTTGTAGATTGAGCAGTGACTGTGAGCTGAATGATGATGATGCCAACATATGTGGAGTGGATTGAGCTGTGCTTTGAAAGTGGAATCAACTGAATATAATTTAATATGGGCTGCACTGAGATAAGACAGGGAGCTATCATCAATAACTACTAATTTTCCACTGATATAGCTGTTTAGTTTTTTGTTTTGTTTTGTTTTTGTTTTTGTTTTTGTTTTTGTTTTTGAGGCAGAGTCTTACTATGTATAGCCTTGGCTGGCCTGGAACTGTCAACATAGAGCAGGCTGCCTTTTAACTCATTAGGATCCACTGGCCTCTACCACCAGAGTGCTAGGATAAAAGCACCAGGACCAGAGTAAGGCACTTTTTATTGAATTAGGAATGGCTTATAAGATAGGTTTTACAGACAGAAAACAGCATTTTATTTATCCTTATTAAGTTTGATATTTTTATAATTTTTCCTACAATGCATTTTGTTCATATTCTCTCCTCTCCACACACCTTCCAGATCCTTCCTATCAAGTATCTCACCCCCCCCCAAAAAAAAGTCAATAAGAGAAAAAACAAAACAAAACAAAAAGCACACAGAAAAATATGAAGACCATTTTGTATTGGCCTACTCCTCCTGGGCATGGTGTCTGTCCTAGAACGTGGTTGGTATTCCAAGTGACACTCCATTGGGAATCACTGATTCTCTCTTTCCCAGAAGGTATCAATTGTGAACAGCTTCTTGGTTAGAAGTGAGACTTTCTGCCTAATTTCTCTTTGTGCTGAGATTGGTCTGGTTTGAACCTGCAGTGGTCTTATACATACAGGATGCTACAGTCCCCGAGTTCATATATGTATCAGTCTTGTGTTTGTAAGAATTTCTACACTTGTTCAGTTGGGGGTTGCTTTGTTAATTTTCATCTGCTGCAGGAAGATGCTTCTCTGGTGAGTAATGAGTGACAAACGTATTGATAGCAGCATGTCATTAGGAGGCCTTTGCTGCTATATTCCTTTAATGGAATAAGAGTTGTAGATTTTCCTTTAGGATCCATGACCTATCTAGTTCTGGTTCTTGGTCACTTTAGCAGTGTCAGATATGGGTTCCATCTCATGGAGCGGGCCTGAAATCCAATTAAAATGGGGCAGATTTCTTCCACAACATCTGTGCCCTGTTATATCAGGATACCTTGCAAGTTCCCTTTTGTAGGTCACAGGGTTCATAACTGAGTGCCAATGCTAAGTTTTTTCCTTCCCCTGTGGTGTGCAGAGTACCTTCCAGCACTCCAAACAATAGTCTAAAGGGGTTAGGCTTCTAGATGGGCACCTGCTCAATTTTTCTATGTTTGATGACATAAGTAAGTTCCCTTCAATGACGTTTACAAATTGTTTTTTTCTAATGGGCAGTTAGATATTGGGTACAGAATCCAAAGGTATATAACAATTCTAACACACATATCTTTGTTTCACTAGCATCAAGATGATATTGCATGAAATCAAAAATTATTTATATCTAACAAGTATATGCAGTACAAGCTTCGAACTATAATACAGAACTAATCCTAAGATAATTTTAAATTTGAAAGGGTAATGATTGTTAAACCAATTTGCTTAGAATCAAATAAATTATTCTAGTCTTACAAACAGGATTCACAAGAGTTGATTTTTGTCAGTATTTCAACAGTTTTGGAACAAATTATCAACAGAAATATGAACAAAATTTGAATGGAAACATCATAAAAATGTCAAAAACTCAAAATTAGCAATATTCAGCAGCATTTAAATATGATCTGTCTTTTAGTTAATAACTATCATTCATGTATTTACCATGCCATATGACCTTGAATTCACTTGCGAATATCATCCTGAATTCAAATAAGATGGCAGTATATGATCATGAAGATATGCAAGGTTACAGTAAATATTCCCTCTGTTTAGGCTGATGATATAGTTTGTTTATTGAGTAAGTATTTTTAAATGATGTATTTTGAAAGTAGGATGTACTCTTTCTGGTTTGCTTAGGTGACAGAATTGGCCACTGTCTTTTCCAATATACATTTCTCTTGTCCTTTGAATAATTTCACCTAACTTAGTGAGTTGCTGAGGACATGGTAATAAACAAATATTTGTTCCAAATATTAAGGAACTCAGTTGTTACTTTAAATAATGGGCTCTTGTTTTAAATCTCAATTAAATGTTATATCAGGAAATAACTGTGCAATTTTCACTTATTAAAAATTTGGGTTAAGATGACAAATATTGGCTCTCTGTGATAGCTGTAATTCTACCATGACTCTAATTCATTCAATGGTATGATACTCACCCATCCTTGGTTTTTGAGTAACTGGTACATACAGGGGATTTTCACATGAAATAAATGTCTTACACCAGTCAATCCTAAAATCAAGAGATTATGTGGATGGACATCACTTAATAATTTAATCCTTTCTGGACCTAAAAGACAAAATCAAGGATCACAGATTTAACATTTGAAAAATATTCATGTAGAGGTATATTCTATTCTGTTTTAGATTAATTGGTCCACATGTCAAGAGAATCTGATAATTTTAAGAGTAGAGAGAAGATGGAACAAGGAAACAGGGGCCTCCATTCTATAGCTCTGAGATATTAAATTTGACCAAGTAGTAAATAAGTTTGGAAGGACAAAGTCTCCAGAAATGAACAGCTTCCAGCTCATACAATATTTTGGTTTTGTAAACCCGAGTAGAAACCTAAACACATACATCTGAACTTGTAACTTGTAAAGAATTATAAACTAATAATGGGTACTGTTAGTTATTAAATTGTGGCAATCTGTTAAATATGAATAAAAACGAAATTCATACAACTATGTCAAGAATGGTGAAGGACCTTCTACCATGCTTGCACCCAAAGGTTTAGATAGAATTTTTATGTGTAATTTGTGGAGTTGAGACTCTTGTATGTGAGATAAGCAACTTGTTTGCTTTGATTGTTTGTTTGTTTGTTTGTTTAATAGCCAGAGATTCTGGTCTCTGCTGGTTCCTTGAAACTCAGTTCTCAGAGCTAAGTGCAGAGGTGCAGAGAAAGTCAGGTAACATGTGGACACACACTGTATAGTGTTCATTAAGGGAACTATCTGCACAAGAAACAAAATCCTTTGCACTGGCGAGTAAGCCTCTTGGATCTCTCCCCACAATGAGACATGCTTAGCAACCTGTGTCACCTGTCAGTTTGTCTGTTGCTCTATGAGAGGCACTGTTTCTGTCCTTCAAGGTCAATTTCTGTGCAAAAGCTCAGTCATGGATGAAAAGTCAAGAGCCATCTACATGACCTACACCTGCAATTTCTCTTTTGAATAAAATCACTACCAGCACCTTTGAGACCCATATTTCTAAGGGATTAAGATGAGTTGAAGAATGTTTATCATCATAGTATGAAAGAAGACATTTACACACTATAAGGTAACAAATTTAATATAAAATAAATGTGCATTTATCACTTACAGGTAAAAATCTACCCCTAGCATGTACATATAATATACCTTACTTTTACTTGAAATTTGTATTACTAAGATTATTGTTGTTTTTACTCCACTAAAAACAAATTTGAGAGTTTTATTCATGAATACCACACACACCTTGACCAAGTCAACCCAAATATTCTCTCCCTCCAATTCTTCCTGACTTTCTCTCCTGACACCATTTGCTGTTATTTTAACCCAAGGGGTCCACTTAGTGCAGCATGTACAGTTGTGGGTGTAGGAGCACTTGCTACAGTGTGATAGCCTCTCTAGGATCACATTCCTGAAGAAAAATTACTCTTGCTCAGCCAGCAGCCATCAATTGACAATAGTTCTTCAGATAAGTGTTGGACATCAGGAGAACTACCCACCTCCATGCTGGGAGTATAGATGATTGCATCTTCCAGAGATTGTGTATATGTTACAGTTGACTGAGTTCATGTGTGAAATATCTGACAAATACTTACTACTACCTTATACTCTTACAATCTTTTTGCCTCCTCTTTCAAAATGATTCCTGAGGTGGGGTTGGGGGCTCAGATAGGTGTTCCATCTCAAGCTCAGTGTAACACAGGCTCTTATTCTCTTCTCATTAACCTGTCATCTGTACCAAGCTTTTTGTTTAGGCCAACAACCAGCTCCCAAATCATGACATAGAGACTTCTTATTAGTTATGAATGCTCGACCTAGCTTAGGCTCAGTTCTGGCTAGCTCTTTATACTTAAAGTAACCTATTTCTCTTTACCTGCCTTTTGTGTCAGGACTTTTACTTTTCTTTCCTTCTGTATATACTACTTTCACTGCTTCTCATGTCTGTCTGTCTGACAGCAGCCTGGATTCTTGCCTTGAGCATGACCTCCCTTGTTCTCTCCTCTCATTCTTTTCGAGCCTAGATTTCTCCTATTAATTCTCTCTGCCTGCCAGCTCCACCTATCTGTCTCCTCCCTATCTATTGGCCATTCAGCTTTTTGTTAAACCAATCAGGTGCTTAGGCAGGCAATGTCTAACAAATGCAACATATCTTTACGTAATTAAACACACACCCTTACGTTGTTTAACAAATGCAGCATAAACAAATGTGACACATCTTTGCCTTCTAAAGTAATATTCTACAACATATCACCCTTTTGTCTAAATAAAAAGTAAAGTTGTAACTTTAACATAGTTAGACTATATACCATAAGAACAATTATCAAGTAAAAATTACATTTTCAATATCCAGTCCCTTTACTTTTGGTAAACTTGGAGAAATCACTGCTATTTATCCTATCTTGATGAGTCCAAAGCGCTGTACCTAATTTACCTTGCATCATAACTAAGGGAAACTTTAACTATAACAACCTAGTCTTCAACTTCAGCAGAGATCCCAGAAGGACATAATGTTACCTGAATAAATAGGAAGTGCAACTGGATGTTTGCAAGCCACTTCCAGAACTACAGAAATGATAGAGACAGCTGCCTGCCTGGACAGTGGCACAAGTTTCCTCTGAAATTCCAGGCATCCATTTTTAGCCTAGAGTTCTAGAATATCTGGCAGACTTTTCTATGAAGCAGGAATTTTGAAGGATTGTTCTGCCTTGTTTTGGCAAAGTTCGGCAGTCTTTTTCCTTTGTGTCCTGCTCATCTAGTTTGTACAGCATACTGTCAACAGTCAAGGCAAAGGCAGTTTCTTGCCCAAATGGCTAACTTTGCCATATTGAAAACAAACTCCATACAGAGGTTCTTCAATGCCCATCATCCTTTCTGAAGAACATTGGTGCTGCCAGGAGAAGGTATGTCTCACTGTAATGAAAAACTGTATGTTAATAAGACATTTGAAATGCCACATTCTGTAGATCTTTGAAGTGTTTGAAGACCATCTATCTATCTAAAATATATTTTTATATGATCTTGAAAACATACCTAACATAACTACAAGTTTGATTGTTATAGATGACTAACTACTAACCTGCATTTCTTAATTATCCTAAATGGTTAATAACAGTAACTTTCAGGGACCAGAACTTTACATTACATTTTTAAGTGATCTGCATGTACAATACTTTAAACAATAGTATAAACATATATAAATTATGTTGCAACAAAAATAACCTTAAATTTGTGTCAATATACAAAAATCCATACTTATGTAAAACATTTGAAGTTAATAGTTGTCTTTATATACTATATTCCTATACCCCCCTCTCAAACAATGACAAACATCCATAACCCATCGAATAACCAAAAACAACCCACCCCACCTCTTGGGAACATGGGTGTTGTGTTCTCTAGACTGATTCCTATTCTCTCTTTGTGATGGAATCTTTTTGTGGAACCTGAGAAAATTGTGATAATGGTCATGTTGTGGGAAACCTAGCCATAACATTTGTCGTCCAGTCTCTGTGCAATGGGAAAGTTCAAGGCTTATCTGCAGTCTTAGCTAGAATAGTTTGTGAGGCTGGACCATCTCAGCCAGAAGCCTTGAAGCTGTTCTGGATGCAGAACTCTAAGGAAACTGTAACAGAGGAACTCTGAGAGGCTGGATCACCTGGGCCTCCTGTTTTCAATGATGTCTGGTCCACTTGTTCTTAAAACACAAAAACTTTCAAAAGTAACATACATATCTACACTTACACAAGTATGGACAGTGCGTTGTACTTAAGACAGGCAAAGATGATTTTTTTTGTTTTATGTTTGAGCAGGTAAAATATAACTCATCTGTCTTACAGGTTTTTTTCTTGGTTTATTTCTTTATGTCTGTATCCAGATTTTCAGGAGGTCTTCCCTGATCAACCCTGATAAACCCACAGCCTTCAGTTTCATGTAGAAACTAAAGCATAACCTCTTTCCCAAAGAAGTGCATTTTTATTGCCATTTTCAAGTTGAAGCATTCTTAAAGTATCCGGCTGGTTTATGTCATCAGTCCCTCTTTCAATCCCATGTCGCTCAGCTGCTGTCATTCCCTCATCAGCATGCAAAAATTTAAAATTAATGCAACATACAGGGTACAGACTCCCTGTGTATTTCCAATCTACATGGCTTATTCTTTACTATTTACTGTTTTCTATGACTCTCTATACCCATTTTCTTTCTTTCTTAAGCCTTTGCACATTTTAAAACACACTGGAATCTGTTTAGAGGATTTTTTCATCTGGACCTGTATTTACTACATATCTCTAGCCTTTTCTGTCTGCATGAGCAAAACCTTAAACTACTAAGTGCTTGCTAGGTTTTCCACTGCAGCTTTGGTACCTGCTCTGCCCCTTCCTCAGGTATGTGAAGGGTGAGCCTTAAGCTTGCAGGCCAGTCAGGGGTTTCCTTTCACAGGAACTTGTAGATGTAACCAACCATCTTATAAATAAGAAACACAGAACCAATGCAAAGAAGAAAGCCAAGAGGTCAGAGCTAAGAGCTAAAACCTTACCCTTCCTCCGGCAGTGATCCTACCTCTCCGAAGGAGCCGCTACTTCCTGTGTTAAAGTCTTTATATAGTCTCTGGTCTGCCTTCTCATTGGTTGTAAACCCAACCACTGGACTGCCTCATCACGGCCTGTTTGTATAGACCTCCAGGTGTTCTATGGTTGGTATTGAGATTAAAGGCATGTGTATCCAATGCTGGCTGTATCCCTGAACACACAGAGACTTACCTAGCTCTGTCTACCAAGTGCTGTGATCACAAGCATACACCACCACTGCCCTGCTTTCCTATGGCTTGCTAATAGCTCTGATCCCCAGGCAACTTTATTTATTAACATACAAATAACATTTAATTACAAAAGAAAATATCACCATAGGAACTGCATTCAACAGCCTCAGATCTAGGAACTTGGTGCTTACATTCTGTCAGGTGTTTTTACTTAGCTTTTTGTTTCTACTGAATGTACCAGCTTTCTTTTCCCTTGCTCTCTCAGGTCCTACGTGGAAATGTGGGCCCCATGTTGGGCACCAAATGTTCCTGGCTTTTTCTTTTAGGCCACCAACCACCTCCCAAATTATGACACAGTGACTTACTAGCTGTGAATGCTTGGCCTAGCTTAGGCTCATTTCAGGCTAGCTCTTTTAACTTAAGTTAACCTGTTTCTCTTTATCTACTTTTTGCCTGGCTTCTTGCCCCAGGAGTGATCTCCCTCATTCTCTCCTCTCATTTTTTTCAAGCCTAGATTTCTCCTATTTATTCTCTCTGCCTGCCAGCCCCACCATCCCTCTCATGCCAATCTATTGGCCATTCAGCTTCTTATTAGATCAATCAGGTGACTTAGGCAATCAAGGCCAAACAAATACAACACATCTTTACATAATTAAACACACATCCTTATATCATTAAACAAATGCAGCATAAACAAATGTGACACACCATTACACAGTTAAAGTAATATTCCACAGCAGTCATCCATCCCTTCATTAATCACCATACATTGAAGTAAGAAGCATCTCTGATGCAGATTGGAATATGTCTTCTTCTATTTGTATAAAGGTAAGAACTTAGGGATTCCTCTACCACTACTTTTTTCAAAAAATTTCTATCATTTTTTGTGTCTTTCACACCATGCATCTCGATCTCATTCCTTTCCTCATCCCTTTGTATCTGCCATCTGCCCTTGCAAACCACCACCCCCAAAATAAAATAAAATTTAAGAGAAAAGGGGAAAAAAAGAAAGGAAAGGGAAAATCTCATCATGAAAACTGTAGCATGACACAGTGAGTCAGGCAGAAAACTACTTTGTCCATATGTCTTTACTTATAAGTTTTCATTGCAAAGAGTCATTGGTCTAGTTCAAGGTCTCTGGTTTCTGCTATGGTATTGATGCTAGGCCCTCACTGGGATTCCTTTTCAATATTCTCTTGTTTCTCTGAGTCATGGAGATCCCACAGCTTGGGTCTGCAGGACCAGCCCCTTCACATTCACCAGCAGATAATAGATGGTGTGGATGCTGGGGTGGGCCAGCTAATAAACTTGCTCTGGGCCTGGATAGCTGCAAGGTTGGTCAGCCTGCAAGCTCACCAGGGTGAGCACTCCAGCATTGCTCCTGCTAGTTCACTCCTTGCAGCAAAGAGCAAGGGGCAGGGTCATTTCTCCTGCTTGCATGTCCTTGGGGACAGCACTTCCACACCTGGACCATCAGGGCCAACTCTATTGTGTTGGCCAGGTGAGATACAGGGGCTACTCTCCTGAGTGTTGCAGGTCTACTACTACTTTTTATTTCACATTGTGGTTGTGTATTTGTTAAAGTCTTCAGATATAGTGGAATTGTTTCTAAGTCAAGATGATGAAAATGGAATAACTTGAAAAGAAATAGATGAAAATATTAAAACAGTATTTTGTAGCTATCCCATGATTCTTCAGTCTAAAGCCATGCCCACTCACAGAGGTGTAACCAGGTTATATTATAGTGGATAGATCAGACTGTGTTGAAAACGCCCAGTAGTCTGAAGAGTTTAGATTTTGTGTTATGGAGGAAAGAGCTTCAAAATTTGTTATTTTTAATATTGCCATGGTCAACTGAAGATTTCTGTATATGCCTGCATTCAGCTAAGCTGCAGCAAATAATAACATGCATGTTGAAGAAACTCTATGGTCTTTTTTGTTTTGTTTTTCAAGACAGGGTCTCACTAAGCAGTTCTGGCTGTCCTTGAACTCACTCTGTAGACCAGACTGGCCTCAAACTCACAGAGATCCTCCTGCCTCTGCATCCTGAGTGTTGGGATTAAAGGCATTCGCCACTGTGCCTGGCTACTCAATGCTCTTTTTAATGCTGCCTGAACAGGATTAAAAAGAAAAAAATAGAAGTTTTCAAGGCTACCCCTGGATTAACTGCTGTGTGGAGATTCAGGCTTCCTTACTTAGTCATAAATTACAAACTATGCAGAAACCAGTCTTAAAGAAATTAAAATGAAACTAGTTTATGTACTCAGGCCAACCCATGTGGAAATGAGAATGGGTCAGTTCCAGCTGGTCACCAGGTAAAATGACAGTGCACATGGGGACCAGAAAACACATGACTGCCACCTGAGTCAAGACAGATACTGTCAGGATGCTCCCAGCACAGACCCAGACACTGACCTCAATGTGAATGTCAGGTTTGCTGGTCAAACAGTATTCTTTGATCTCTGTTCTTGCCATTTTTCTACTCTATGAGCACATTTCTTTAATATAGTTACCTAACATTCAATGAAAACAGACTTTGAAATATGTAGTGATAATGAGTTGTATGAGCTTTTTGTGGAACAATATATTGTCAAAGGAGAATACTCCCAGGAAGAGAAACCCTGGGATGGAGTTCTTAAGACAATATTTGACTTTTATGTGAATTTGCCTAGTTCAGGGCCTTGAATTACTCAAGAGATAACAACTTAGTGGTAGCCTGTGAAATCTGTGCCACAAGGGCCCTGCTGCAGATTCATTCTCCCACTGTGATTTCACAGAGCAGCTCAACCTAAAACAAAGAAAACAAATTCCCATGAAAACCAAACGAAAGGTCACAGAAAGGAGAGGCAGAACTCATTAATTTTTTCCAGGCCTGAGGGTTCATTCTTTAAAATGTGTGCCACATTGGCACGTGCTGTTCACATAACGTTTTTCTTTTGTTTTAAAGCATGCCCTCTCCAGTTTGCATTACCCGGTGCTGGCTGCCCTTCAGCTCCATGCCCTGGGGTTAGCTCAAGCAGCCTTGTAAATTCAAAACCTGGAGACTGTGATGCAGCCCAGGTGGGTCTGCCTCATGACAGAATTTACTCCTTAAATAATTTTATAGTGGTTAATTATTCATCTGAAATAGAAATAAGTCCAAACAATAAAATTCACGTCTTCACCTTAGTAGGTAAATTCTTTTGTTCATGATTGCTACATCATTTAAATTGAACATGTGGGTGGCTTTTATCTTTGGGGGAATCACAGAGAAAAGGGAGTAAATCATTATACCTGATATTTAGGCGTCTGTACAGGTATTGGTATAAGGCAGTGAATTTGAAGTAGTACATCCCTGACTAAATTCAGACTTTTTTTTATCTTCCTCCCTAATTTCTTTCTTCTTTTTCTGCCCCCCATCTCTCTCTCTCTTTCTGTCTATATCTCTCTTCCTCTCTGCCCTCTTCTTTTCTCTTGTATTTGTTTATATGGTTTATGCACATATGTTCACTTGCAAAGGCCAAGGAAAGGTGGCAGATGTCCTGTTCTCTCGATCTCTGTTTAACCCTCTCCCACCCAGGACAAGGTCTCTCACTATATTTTGATGGTGGTAAGTAAGTCTGATCCTTTCTCCTGTCTTTGCCTCTGGCAATACTAGGGTTATAGGCGCATGTGATCATGCAAGCTTTGTATGTGCATTCTGGACAAACTCCCAAGCCTACTTGTCCTGTTTTCTATCAAGAAGAAGAGCAGAAGGAAGAAGAGTGGGAAGAAACGCTGGAGGGGAGAGGGAAGAGGGTCAGGAGGAAGAGGAGACTGAAAAAAGTAGGCTAAGCAGCATTTGTAATTACCTATGCTTTTTCCATGGCTTATAAATCACCTTAGGTTTGTTTTGGGATGTGGAGAAAAGAATCTGTTCTGAACTTTGAAGGAAACAGTCCATTTTGGAGATCAAAAAATATTGTTTTTATAGTAACAATTTTCCATTAAAATAAAAACCTATAACTCCTTGATACACAAATAATTAAGTGCTTGTAAACAACTTTAAAAGGCACCCATTGATAGCCATAGCTATGTTTGAATGCTATGCAACAGATACAAAAGCATGAAGTAAAAATGGATAGCATGAAGAGGGAGCAAAAACATTTTAAGAAAATATTTTTCATTCTGTGTTTTAGGTGGTATTTAAAACTTTTAAATGGTATTAAAATTTGTGCTTGCAGCATGATTAGTATATAGTATCATTATGAGAATGCTGATTTAAAATGCTACATTGGAATTATTTCCAAGTCTGTAAGTCATATTTATTGAGACTTTGTTTACAAGCTTAATGATTGTCATTATTGGAAAAGTCAAGTGGTAAAAATTCATAGAGCCAACTGCAAGAAGTGCAAATTGCCTGCATTTGTGAAATCTTGAAATTCATATTTCATACTTATTCAATAATAATGTAAATATTTTGTAGCTTTTTGACTGGGAGGTTTTGAGCTTGTCTCATTTTCATCAGCTAATCTTTCAAGAAAGTGACTTATGTTAATATTAATGTTTCAATTTTCTCTTTAATTATGTGTATCTGAATTTTGGTTCTTGTAAGTGTATGAAATGCCAGCTAGGACCAATGGGGGGTATAGGATTCCCTTGGGCTAGAGTTAAAGGTAGTTGTGAGCCAACAGCAGGTGCTGGGTACTGAACTCCAGGCCTCTGCAAGAGCAGTATGCACTCTTTACTGCTGAGCAACTTTTCCTGCCTGTATTTTCATGTTTTTTTTTATATGATATACTCCAAGGCCCTTACAGCTTACATTGGGAAGATATATAATCAAATTATATCATTAGAAATACATTGTAAAGCACACTGATATAAGCATTTTTTTTTGTGAGGGACATTCTTTTCAGAAATACATGTAAAGAAGAATGTATTTCTCTCTAGAGTACAAAGTTTCATAAAAAGCAACTGTTTCATAACTTCTAATTAAAATGTGAGAGTTCTGGAATGTTTGTTTTGTAAAGAAAAGATGCAAATTCTTTTAGGTACATTATCATAAGACAAGAGAATAACTCTTGTCAGCATGCAAGATTTGTTTTGACAATATCTTGACTAAACTTCTGTGGGTTTTTAATGTAGATAATATATTGTCTCTATGTTCATCTTCATAAATTACATTTCCTAGAATATGCTGACAGATAATAAAGTACCACTGACACCCCAGTGCATAGGTTCAGATCTCCATCTTTTCTGAGTATACACCTAGTGCCAATTCCACAGCTTGGGACAAAGTGTGCCTAGAGATTTCTCCCTTAATCATAGTTAAATCATCTTGCACACCGTTGGTGTACATTTGGTACACCTTTGAAACTTTGATTTTGTAACAATATTTTTGCATATGTAGAACATTGCAAAAATAGTATACAGGGAACTTTTTATACCCTCTACCCAACTTCCTCTAATGTTAACATCTTACCCAACACACAATACATTTTTTCAAAGCTAAGAAGTTAACAGTGATTCTGTGTTATCAGTGGAACCAGAACATTTACATGGGTGTCCTGCCATTTTTCATCAATGCCACCTCTTCTTCCAGATTGTAGCCTCTGATATCTAACTGCTCTGAGTTTTCTTCTCTGACCTGATACTTGTTCAATTTTCCATTCTTTGTGATCTTGATAGTTTTGAAGAAGCTTTCTTTTAGACAGTAATTTTAGTTAATCTGGTGGTTTTTCCAGGATTTGGAGAATAATATCAGAAATGAGTCATTCTTTTCTCCACCAGAAGTCATTAACCCTGATTGGTCAACTAGATAGAGTATTTCTGAGATATTTCTCCACTACAGCTATTGTTATCCCCTTTATTTTATAAGTAGTCATTGAATCCAGTTCACACTCGAGGAAAGAAAGATAACTTCCTTTGAATATGTGAAACAAAGGAAGATGATTTGGGCCTAGTAATGGCTTCCTAAAGTACTTTTGTTCCTCAAATCATGCTGTGCTGCAGAATCATCTCTAGAGATTTTGTGATAACTAGGAGAGTGTCTTTACCATAAGTCTATTTCACCCTGAGAGTGAATGAGTATGAACCACAAATAGATAAACTAGTGAAAGCCAGAGTTAGACTCCATTCATCCAAGATTTCATTCACTTATTTGCACATTGCTAGATTACATTGCTTCAAAAGGTAAAGGGGTGAGAGAAGAGAAATGAGACAGAGTGTGAGATGACGATTCTGTCCTCAATGTTCTGAAAAGACATCATATCAGATTTCAGCATGAGAAAAAGAGATTCACTAAAACCGTAATTTCCACATGAGACAGGAGGCAACACATTACGACTGAGAAATGACCTGAAATCGTTTCCACTGTGGTAACATAATAGAAATTAGTATTAGAAATTAAGTTGAATGAGAAAATAATGCAAATATGATTTCTTAAGTATGTAAGTTTTATTAACTCTTGCCAGTATGGAGTTTTCACTTCTGAGACCAGCTTGACAGTGGAGGCATAGCACACACATGTGAAGCCTGTGTGTGAAAAGTTGGACGTATAGTGGCCCAATCCATGCAAGATAGTCACACTGTGCATCTTGTTTAGGCTGTGTTAGATATACCATCAGTGCAGTCTTGCTCTGTGCAGGCATTTTCCAAGACCCAATGGAGATGGAAGTAAATGAATAAGGAAGAGAGGACAGTTGGTCCTAATGAGTTATTACTGGTGTCTGAGAGATGGAGATTTTAATCTGGTGTTATTGTTCACTAACCAAATCATGCTGCTGAATTTGCTAAAATTTTATAAACTTGGCTTTACTCCTTTAGTAAATAGTGATGGCTGCTTTATGGGAGTCCTACAAGGAATATATGAGAATCCACATGTCAAGTAATCAAGGAGACATGGTGAGCTGAATTCCTCATTAGGTCATTTAATAATGGTCATGATCATGCTTCTGATTATTTTTATTCCTAAAGTTATAAAAATTTTAATAAACTAGTAAGATCTGTTCATTAGCTGAAATAGCAAAGAAGAATTAGGGTACAGAGGATTTTCAAGGACAGTCTGCACTGTGAAACTGATTAGATTGAAAAGTGCCTAGGAGATAAGTAAAGGGCCCCCAGCTGTGTAGGTGGTAATGACACCTGGGGGGAAGAAAACTTGTCTGGAATGTGGATGGTTCCATCCTGGATGCTTGGTTCCTGTGGGATTAGAACGTTAAGAAAGGCAGATAACATTTCTCCTCCTCTGTTTCTCCATACCCCACCTTTCTTGATTAAATCCCTCCAACCAAGATCTTAAATGATTTTTTCTCAAATTGGATAACACTGGAAAAAGAGTTTGAAGAAGACATTGAAGACAGCCAATTCACTCGGAGAATAAATATAAAGAGAAATGTGGAGTGTGACACACCTGTAGTCCCAGTACTTAGAGGCTAAAGCAAAGGATCAGGAGTTGAATACCATCCCCAGCTACACAGTGATCAGGCCAGCCTTGGGAACACAAGGCTCTGTCTCAAAAAACAAACAAATGAAAAACAAAACAAACATAAAGAAGTCATGTGTATCTGTTTTACGAAGAACATTGAAGGGACTAGACAGATGGCTCTCCGGGTAAGAACTCTGGCTACTCTTCCAGAGGACTCAGGTTCAGTTTTCAGCACCCACAGGGCGGCTCACAGCCATCTGTAACTCCAGTCTCAGGGAATCAAATGCTTTCTTCTGATTCCAATATGTACTAGGCATGCATGTAGTACACAGACATGCATCAAGACACAACACTCATACACACAAAAATCAGAAAGGAAGAATACTGAAAACAAGTTGACCATTTTTTCCAAGAGAGTTTAGCTGGTGTCCGCCCACAACTGAGCATGCTTTTGGACAGCTCGTGAACAATGCTGATAGGATAGCTCAGTCAGATGCAAACGTTCTTGAAGAACCAGTAATATTAGGGTGTGGAATGGCTCTTTATTTCATAGCTAAGAAGGTTACACTTTATTTTACCTTAAATATTTTAACTGATGGTATCAAATAATCATTTAACAACTACAGTAGGATGTTGTAAGCCAAACACAGTCATATAAGCGGTTGTAACATTTCCAGCCTTGTAGCTCCCATGGCCACTGAGTATAAAGGAATAGAAGTACATGTTCAAAGGAATATTTAGCTAATAAATAAAAGCACACGTTTTCCCAATCCTTGATATTATCAATTAAGAGTGGAAGGTATTTGCTTTGCAAACTTAGGATTACACATACAAATGATAAGGTCCCTTCTGACTTCATTTACATGTATTCACATGATAAGTTTCGCTTTCCTGGTATCAAAGAGATGATGTGTACTAAACTAATACAAGAAAGATCAGGAAAAATCTCAAGCTTTCATTTCGGCTATACTTTCCTCTCATCAGAGAACCCCACAAACTCCCCTGTTGCGTCAGTGATGCCAGATAGTTAATTTCTCTGCCCAAACAGGATGTGCAGACTTGCTGACATTACAATATCCTGTGTTTCAAGATCCTCAAGGATATTAATAAAATTCTATTTCTTATGGGAACTTCAGATTTTTTCCCCAGGAAAGATAACAAATCAGTATTTGTTGTCTCAAAATATTAAGGTAATTAGTGGTAGGTGAACTAAAAAGCCAAGTGCAGCATTTATAGCAGTCCAGATACATATTGAAGTTTGGAGGATGCTTACTTGAACTTTTATCAAAACTAAGGAAATTCTGGTGTTTGCAAAATTGAAGTTGTAAGTCTGGGGGGAAAGAGCTATCTTGCAAGATTTCTTGTGCATTATGTTGCTTGGTTGAACTGAAACTACTATGTGCATGGCCATTCAGTGCTTTCTCAGAATTCTGAGTTTCCTTAAAATGAGATGAAAAACTTTGGAAATGCAGGGACTTTAAAAGTCAAAAACTGACCTTTCAAAGTATTCACAAATGGCTTTTGGAAAATTTGTTTTGTAATCTTTGCATGGCATTTCTTTGGTCTTTGTTTTGAAGAAATGATCCCCTACCTATCATTCATTAGTATATTAGAACCAAGAAGTACCCAGGGATTCCAAAATAACCAAACCCTGGGATTGCACCAGCTAAATGATGGTCCAGGATATGGTGAGCAATAGGTGTCTGTGGTGGTCACTTAAGCAGATGGTTCAGTATCACTTCACATACCATCATTTCAAGTTATGCTGATTGTTTTTTCTGGTGATGACAAGACATGAGCTATAGATAGTTTAAGGGGAGGGTGGCTTCAAAAAATAGCTTTCTGATTTACAAAGCAGTCACACCAGTGAAGAGACAGCTCCTTTTGCATTCGGCTTCAACTGTCTTGAGTCCATTTCTGAAACCCAGCCAGCTCATGCTGGTGTGCTCTACAATGCTGTCACGTCGTCAGCTCAGTCTACATGCCCTAGCATTGTTTTTAGTAGTGTGTGTGAATGTGTTTTAAAACTTGCCAACTTGGCTGTTTCCCCATAAATTGTATGGAACAATGTTTTAAAAGAAAAAAATTAGTTTGTATTCATCTGTGGGTGAATGGAGTTTTAGACTTCTCAGTGTAAAAAGGTTCAAATTAATGACATTGAGCAGACAGGGATAGTAACCTGTTCTTTGACTTTTCTTTACATGTTAAAATTAAATATAATGTAGAAAATGAGCAGTTCTTACAATAAAGAGAACATGGTATAAGTAAACACCAGTGTTTCTTAAATGAGTTACATTTCCTCAATCTGAAGTAATATCCTACTTTTTTACTGTGTGTGTGTGTGTGTGTGTGTGTGTGTGTGTATGTGTGTGTGTGTGTGTGTGTGCTTCTCATAAACATCTATCTGGGAAAGGGATATAACACTATTTGTAAAATAATTGGTAATAAACTGTTAAGAGAACAGAATGGAATAGTGTATTTCTCAAAGAATATGTAAGATAATGGTGAGAAACAAGCTTGGGTTTGTGGAAAGGGAAGAAAAGCATTTGTGGATAGTTTTACTAATATGAACATATGGTATAAGCAGAGAAGCAGGGCAGGCATTTGTAACAATGTCAGATCACATCATGTTGTGTTGATTTATATGGCATGATGCAAGATCAGCTGATTTTTAATGAATGAACTTTCTTCAATAGCTCAACTAGGGAAGGTTTGAGGTTGCAAATCTGGTGATGTACTTTGGGACTTTAAGTCCCTTTTTCATAATATTTCCAGTAAATTCACACAGATTTTTTTTCTTGTATTTTATGTCTTATCTTTGGTGAAGTGGCAACAAGTATGAAAGTGAAGTTTTAGCAGGAAAAGTAATTGTTGAATTAACTGGGGGGTAAATTTCCACATCTAGGCGTAGGGAAGAAAGCAGGTAATCAGATAGCATGGTTTTGGTGGGAGCTGTCCTGGAATGCAGCAGTAGCTTTGGGTGGAGGATGAGAAATCAGAATAGCTGCAGGACTGGACTCTCCAGAGTTTCACATCTGGAGCTGGTGATAAGGCAATGCCAGAAGCTCCTTGTCCCTCACTTTGAACACTCCATGTTTATAATACCCAAATTTCATTTCTAAAACAGCAACAATAACTTTTCAGTCTTGGTATGGTTGCTCACACCTATAATCCAGATGATAGGAAGCTGAGGCAAGTGGGCTGCCATGGGGTTGAGGCTGACCTGGGCTAAATGGTAAATCCTGAACCAACTTGGCCTATGGATTAAGATACTATGTCAAAAAGTAATAACTAAAAAAATAAGTGAATGTCAAAGTCTATAGTTTTCCCATAGGAAAACAAAACAAATATTAAGTAACAAATGTTTTATTAGCATCTCATTTTAGAAAATAAAAATGACTGCTTTCAAGGATGAGTGCTGTGGAATAATACTTCTGTATACTGTGAAGATGTGTTACTCTCATTTTAATAAAGAGCTGACTGGCCAACACTAGGTAGGAAGAAATTAGGTGCGAAAGCCATACAGAGAGGACACTGGGAAGAAGAAGGAAGGTGGATTCACAGGGAGTCACCAGCCAGATGCAGAAGAATCAAGAGATGAGCATACCACACTGAAAAAAGGAACCATCATGTAGTAGAGTGTGAATTAGAAATATGGGTTAATTTAAGATGAAAGAGCTAGATAGTTAGAAACCTAAGCTATTGGCTGAGCATTTATAATTAATAATAATTCTCTGTGTGGTTATTGGGTAGCTGGCTGGGTGGGAGTGAGAAAGTCCACCTACAGATGAGGGGAAGGTTTGATGTATAAAGCGCTTTTCAAGCAGTCATGAGAGGCTGAGTTTGAATCTACATAACCCAAGAAAAGTCTGGTGTGGTGGAATGTGCCTATCATCCACCTGTTTTCACAAGGGCATGGGCCATGGACAGGGGAGAATCCTCTGAAGTTTGTAGGCCTGCTAGCTCAGGTATGAAATAACAACCAACAAATAGGTAATAGCATGAACAAGGTGGAAACAGATGTTTAATACCCAAGTTGTCCCCTTATTTACCCATACGCTTGTAAGCACCCACATTCTCTCTCTCCCTCATTCTTCTCTCCTTTTCCTTTGTGAAACTCAACATGTTTTATTTAAAAATTATCAATTTCTGAATGCTATCCTAAATGTATTTTCCTCCTTTTTATTTGAGGGTATCATCTAATTATTATCAGTCATCTTTAATTAAATGAATAACTTTTAAGCACTGTGTACACACGCAAACACACAGACACACACATCTAGAACAATGAGTAAAAGGAAATTAAATGGTGTTATACTCTTTATGTGTGTTCCTGTCATGAGACAGCACACAAATCTTAAATGATGTGTAAGAGAGTGCAAAATGCCTGAAAGGATGTTAAACCAGGACTGTGTGCGAATTATCTGTCTAACCAATTCATATTCCAATAAGCAAATTAGAAGATGGTAATAGATGGGGTGCTGGGTTTGTCTGTTATTTTTAGCACCAGCATAAAATAAGTCAGAAATATGAGTTAGTTCATTTTATGTTGTCTAAATATGAGGAAACAGCAGATTTTATTACTCTTTTTAAGAATGCTAAGTGGGGAAGAAAATCCATTACTATTTTCAATTAGTATAGATAGTA
>CABHPH010131779.1:0-55871 GCA_902168325.1 Peromyscus nudipes | reverse complement strand
CAACTTTATTTATTAACATACAATTAACATTTTAGTACAAAAGAAAAATATCACCATAACATTTCTTATGAGAAACTGCAGAGGCTAGAAGGCAGTAAAATGGCATTAGATATATTCAAATAAAATGATCGTCCCCTAAGGACTCTGTATCTTAGTGGAAAGAGATGGTGCATACCTAAAATCCCAGCTACTTGGAGTCTGATGCAGGAGAATCACAAGTTCAGGGCCAGCCTGGGCAACATAGTGAAAGGATCCCATGGAAGGATGTGATTAGCTTGTTTGAATAATTTCCTGGGCTCTTCAAGGACTGATGCCTTCTCTCACATAGGGATAAGCAAGAACTGTGCTAAGTTCATATATTAAAGACTGGGGGTTGGCTAGGGTTTTCTCTACAGGAGCATAGTGGAGGAGGGAATTTATGGTTAAATAAAGCCTGTCTTACAAAAAGTAAGACTATTCATTAAAATGTAAAAGAAGAAGCTGAGTAAAGTGGCACATGGCTGTGATCCCAGCACTCGAGGAGCTGAGGTAGAAGAATCACAAGGTCCAGGCCAGCCTGAGCTAAAGGAAGATATTAGCTCAAAGAAAAAAAGGAAAAAGAAATTAAGACATTTCCAGATTAACAAATAGATATATTGCTGGTAGACCTGCCTTACAAGAAATGAGAAACTGGGAGTATTCATGCTGAAATGAAAGGACACTAGTAACTTCGATCCACATGAAAAAAGCCAGAAACTATGTAAGTACACATAAATGGCAAGTTGTTTTTCCCCTTTGCATTTCCTTATTTGGGTCCCATCTTGAATTCATTGGTGAAGGATGGATGGATCCTCACACGTTTATCAAGATAGTTGAGCACATGACTCTTGATACTGGTCAGATAAGACTGACAGTAGCTTTGAAGTCAAAAATATTGACAGCCCAAAGGAGGAGAACACTTTGTGACATGCAAGGCCACAAGAAGTTGTACTGATAACAGAGTGAACAGCAGGGTTTGTGGGAGACAGACCTTGTAGGATCATGATTTTTATGTGCTTCCTGGTTCCCACGGAAAGATGTGATTAGCTTGTTTGAATAATTTCCTGGGCTCTTCAAGGACTGATGCCTCCTCCCACATAGAGATAAGCAAGAACTGTGCTGCTCAGTTCATATATTAAAGATTGGGGGTTGGCTAGGGATTTTCTCTACAGGAGCATAGTGGGGGAGGGAATTTATGGTTAAGCTATTTTATACCTTTGTGATTTTTCTGGATGTCAAAGAAGTGCTTAGTTTTAGGACTTGTGGCAGGATTGACCCCTTAGCATCATCACACTGATTTAAACTGGTGGCATCTGAGACTTGTGGAGGAGTAGAAGCAGCTTCCTAAAAAGTGAAGTAGGTATTTAATTAGGAGCATGAGGGTCACGTGGTTAGGTGGTCTTCAAAACCCATGAACATTACAGGTATCCCCCATATAGCTAATAATGGCATTTGAAGGACCTATATGATGTTGATGTAGACAATACTTGCCTTCCTATGCATGAATTTAGATTTATTAGTGCCTATGGCAAAAGTGACATTCAGTGGGGTCCATTTGTCACTTTTCAACTTAAGAGTCTCTGAAGAGCCCATTATGCTTTCAATTAAAGCAGCTGCCCATGGGGTGGGAGTTCTGCTGAATGCCTTCTTCAAGAGCCTGGTATTTTTTTCTCTGAAAAGCAAATTGGTGCTTTTCCTGCTATCAGGGCTTGAAACTGCAAAAGGGATAAGAACTATTTTGGTAAGTGCATTTACTGTGACCTTAGTATATGCAGAGATATGTATTATATTGATTTACATTTTGAGTATCTATAAAATAAATTTCAAGAGTCCTTCCTTCCAAAAGAGACAATTTTAATGCAATAGTTCAAGAGCTTATACAAAGTGTATGTAGGACCATTTGTTGGCCAGGGAATCCAGTTGACTGTCTAAAGTGTGACCAGTTATGCTAACTCTTGGTCATGTTCTTCTCAGAGAATTTCTGGCAAACAGAAGACTATCAGCATTCTATTGAACTCTATATTGTGTGATGGTGAGATGTTGTCTATAGTGAATGAATTCCTATCTAGCCAAGGGCTTCTGAAAAGGTTGACTTTCCTCAGTACCCTGACATCTAGCAAATGATGGAGGATAAGAAAGTCCAGTCTCAGGAGGAGACTTACTAGGAAGATAGGACTTACTAGAGGTCCCAGATTTAGTGAAGAAAGGAGGCCTCAGTGGCTTGCCTATGTAATGTGTAATGGCAAAGCCTTGTAAAGGTTTATTGTGTCCTTTAAGAGATGATGGCAAGCTACACTCAGAGGTTGTTGAAATAGACATTGGCTAGAAATACAATCCAACCCTATAATGACCTAGTATTTACTGGTTGCTAACTGGATAGCATCATCAATTTCAGTAATGTTGGCTATCGGCCCTTAATGGATAAGGCCCTTAATGGATGTGACTTGTATCGAAGTGCAGCTACCTACTGAGGCACCATCTTTTCAGATTTAAGAAGAGACAAATTTGGGATGTTAAGTAGAAAAGCAGTTGGAATAGTTGCCCCTTTGGTGGTTAAGTTTTATACAATACTTTTTCATTATTGAAGACCTTGCTATAAGTCACACTGTGCCATATTAATTATTTTAATGAAACTATTGCATCTCATTTAACTGAGCCAAGTTTAAAGTGCCAAACATTTAATTTTAATTTATTACTCAGAATGTCCATGCCAATTTAGAGGATTTTTCAGCATAATGAGTACGATGACCATGGGGAATTTAGGCCAAATAATGATTCTGATAGTTGAGTTGAGGCACATCTATGTGCCCTCTCTACTTAATAACTTCCTTACCATGGAAGGAGGGAGGAGAGGGGGATCTGTGATTGGTATGTAAAATGAATAAAAAATTTCTTAATAAGAAAAGAAAAAAAGAAAAGAAAACTTCCTTACTATTGTGGGAGTACCTTGTTTAAAGTTCATGGGCCTCTAGATATAGCTATAATTTGATCCTCTATATTGATTCAATGTATAAAGCTTTACTAATTGGTGCATTTCAGCAAAGGATGATGTCACTTCAGAATCTATGTTGTAATATGGAGGTACAAAGGCTAGTCTGCCCCATTTTGTGCTTCACTATACAAATTATCTTAATAAATTTTGGATTTCCAGTTTTGTCATATTCTGCATTCACATTTCAATCTTTCTTTTCTACCTCCCTGAAAACTGGGTCCTTTGTTGCAATGACAGCATTAGTAATAGAGGGGCAGAGTCAGAGGGTATTAGGCCTGCCATTCTGCCATGGTTCTATTACAGGCTCCCAGTTTCCTCCCCCTTTTCTCCAGAAAACTTCACTTACGGTAACTTAGTGGTGATCATCTTTTTACACAAATCACACCACATGCTTTTTTTTCTGATTTAAGAGACAAGTGCAGAAAGCAATCATAACAAATCTACATTGCTACACATCTGGTGTATAAAGATGTGATTTGTAATTTATATGACAAGCGTGAAGGGAGGAGAAATGAATGGAGTAGACTGGACAGAAGTTCTTTTTCTCTCTTTCCCTAGTATTTTTCTTTTTTTAAGTTAATTTTTAAGTTAGCATAGAAAATGTCTGTTAAAAAATGATCCAAAGGATCTTACCCCAGATGTGAACCTTACAAACTTCAATATCAGCCATCCAGGCAAGATTTATCTACTTGTGCCATAGTGCTTCAACTGTTATGGGGACAGTTAATCACTCTGTGACTAAATTTGAGGCCCACTTCACAGGAGGGAATCCATGCTTGGTACTGTAACCCAGACAAACACACATGGCTTGGGAAGTCAGGCCCTAAAGGAGAACTTATTGTTGTTTAGTTAAATTGAGATAGACTCAAACTGCCTTCTAAATCCCTATGTTCATACTCATAGATAAAAGCTGCTCTCAGCCTTGATCAGAGAAGCTTCTCTTTGCAGCGAATAGCAGTGAATGCAGAGACTTTCAGATGCTGAGAGTGCCGGATTCTCAGCCTTAAATAAGGCATTTGTAACAGCCCCTCTAAGACTTGTGGAGCATCATGGAAGAAAAAGCAGAAAGAATGTCAGTTTCAGAGGACAGTGAGAAGGGATGTGGAATGCCATTGTCTGGGCATGGCATAGCCATTGCTATGTTTTATAGCTACTGTCTCAGCCAGAACTGTGAAGGGAAAGGAACAATTCAGTAGTAACAGTTGAAGACCTCAATATCCTACTTTAATACAGTTACATAGTAGATCAAAAAGGAAAGAAGCAATCTGAGTGATATAAACCTGTTAGTCTTTTTTGTTTGTTTGTTTTCGTTTTTGTTTGTTTGTTTGTTTGTTTCCAGACAGGGTTTCTCTATGTAGTTTTGGTGCCTGTCCTGGATCTCCCTCTGTAGACCAGGCTGGCCTTGAACTCACAGAGATCCATCTGGCTCTGCCTCCCGAGTGCTGGGATTAAAGGCGTGTGCCACCACTGCCCGGCCTGTTAGTTTTTTTAAAGATTCATTTTTTATCATTGATTTTACGTGTGTGTAGTGTGTGTGTATGTGTGTGTGTGTGGTGGTTGTAGGATGCCCAGCTTTTTATGTGTGTACTGAGATCTGAACTGGGGCTCTCATGATGGTGTAGCAAGTGTTCTCAACCATTGAGACATCTCTCCAACCTCTAAACCATCTACTCTTGACTGAAATCTATATAAATACTCTTCCTCATGTATCTCAAGTGTTCAGCACCTAGGTTGGGACATATAAGCAGGTATCCATTTGTTCAATGAACATTTATTGAGCTATAATACTTCTGGTACTATCCTCAGCATTAGGCATACAATAATGAACAAAACCAGTCCCTGACTACATTCATAGAGAATGCATGAATGAATAAATTCTTTAATAATTAAGTCAGTAACACTTCCTCCACACCTCCAGCCTATGACCTTTTCCTCAGTCCTTTCTCAGTAGCCAACACACACCTTTTTCAACATTCTTAAGTGTTTGTATTGAGAAAAATTGAAACAGAGTCTTGCCATGCAGTTCAGAGAAGTCTCCAACCTGTGATCGTTCTGCTTCAGGTCTTATGGGTGCTAGAATTACAGGTATGTGCTGTTAACCCTGGCTGAAATAATCTTTCAAAATCTGTCTTCCCTATTTCAGAGAGCAGGATCTACATTTTCCTTATTTCTAGTCCCTAGAAAATACCAAGTGCTTGCTGAGGGTCTGTTCTATACTATTTGCAGTGTCTTAACTATGAGGAGCATTTCGACACACTTCAGCCCTCCCTATTCCATCTCTATAGCTCTCCTTCGCCACAAACACAACTTAATATGGCTAGGAACACTAATCAGGCTTCTGTGTTTTTTGGATTCCACACTTATTTCATACACAGGGCCCTTGGTTAGTACATCAGGAGAAGTGTATGAATCTTGAAGTATTCTCAGTGTCCCACAGAACACTAGACTGTTCAGTCTTTGATGTTAGAGAAGGCTATGGTTGTATTCACTTTGACCCTGTACAGCTCTCTTCTAACTGTGGACTGTGGACTTCCTAGTTTCAAGTAGTGCAATTATTCGGACTCAGGTACTTGTTATTCGGGGGACACTCTGGAGACATTCAGTGAAAAAAATTCCAGCTAGGGAAATAAAGTCCAGCAAAAAATTGTGACCAGCTCAACTGTATTATCTCTTCTATTAGGAAAAATATCTTCCACTACAGAGCCACACATCCTGGCAAGGAATGCCTCATGCACTCAGCTTGAATACAGAATACATTATTTGAGTGGTAAGAGATGTCAGTCACATAGGCCTATGCTGAATTTTCTACATATTACAGAGTATAATAGTGAGCACAGAAATTCTGTAAGTCAGTGTAATCACCTCTGTGCTTCTGATGGGAAAATAGGGCAAGAAGGGTTAATTAGGCCTGAACACTCCCATCATGTTCTGTGAGGAGAGGCTGGTTTTTTTTTTTCACTTCATTTAAACCTTGAGAATACCTATGAGGGGAGGGGAGGGAGATGTGTTTGTGTGTGTGTACAAGTGTGTTGTGAGGAAGCTGTCAGTGAAAGCCTTGAAGCTGCAGAGTGCTGAGAATGATGGATCTGAGGGTACTCTGGGAATGGATAATGATGGGGGGGGGATAGCTGACAAGGAAGACCCTAGGGGTGAGAAGGAGGCTGACCGTAAAGGTCTTTGGAGTGAGGAGGAACTGACAATCTGACTGTTATGACCCTATGCATAGCCATGGAAGGGCCGATGGTGTTTGCTACATTTCCCTACTAGTTGATCTAGTTAGTGTCCTAGTTGGGGCCCCTGTGGTTGAACTAATAATGTACGTGCCCTACTACAATGCCAACACATCAAACAAGCCACCATTAGAACAGGATCATTTTCCTCCAGGCAGCTGCTTGCTGCAATCATTCTGCTGATTAAATTTCATTCTGGAAAGTACTGCACAGACATTAATCAGGTGTCACAGCCACTCCATCCTATAGAGCCAAAGCCTCTCTGACCTTTAAAAATACACCAAACAGTTGCTAGAACACATCTCCAGGGAAGACAGAGCCTCGGGCTGACCCACAGAAATCTATGCTATCCTGCCCTCTTCCTACCAACCTTCCTCTCATTTGGTGAGAATAAAGACTACCAGAGATCTTTCTGACAATTGTACTTAGGGGTCTCTGGTCAGCTTCTTTCTTGATGATAACATCATCTTCTACATATGTGGGTTTGAAGGCCCGGTAAGGTTTCCCCATCACACTCTCTGACATTTTCACTGTAGTAAGAAATCTTCTTATACTCTATTATCCAAAAATCCAACTGAAATAGTATAAGATGAAACTAGTTTATCTGGAACAAATAATTTATAAGGAATATTGACATCTTACGATCAGAGAACCCTTGTTTACACCTGTGAGATAAGTGATTATATAATATTGCATTTCTTTACATCAATCCTGTGAGATAAGATATTATGAAATATTGCAAACAAAGATCTGCATGGTCCCATTTTACAGGCATTAAAACAGAGGCTCAGAGGCATTTGCTGATTTGGCCAAATACATATAGATAGAAAGTGGTCTTCTGATCCTAAGATTGCCAATACAAATGAATACTAGTAGCTAGATGTTATGAAAAGAATAAGTTTTGATGGGGGTGTCACACAATGGCTAAGGAGTTCACCTCCAAGTAGGCTATCAAGATGAGGGCCTGTAGACAGCCTAAGGGCATGTTTGAAACAATGAGTAATTGTTTCAATTTGGGTAAGGGGAGGCAGATAGGATGGTAAATAACAGAAAGCAGCAGGTCTCCTTTACCAGTTCGATGTTCTTTCCTCCTTTCCTGTCAACCAATAGGTGGCAGATGCCTTATCTGAAATTGGTTCTTCTTCCAGAAGCTGGAGAGATTCTGGGTGCGACCTGAGAAGCGACAATCATGCATCTGTGTTTGTGCTACCCTGGATTGGGCTGCCCTTGGTCATAGGTATCATCAGCCTCCCTCTGCCCCCTCTCTTCAGACAGTGCTCATTCAAGTTCCGGATATTAATACCAAGATAGGACATTATAACACTGTATCAATAATGTAAGACAGCTCCCTGTCCTTAAAGCACAATGTAATTTAAAATGCAGTGTGTAGTAGACTGCAACTTAATTGGAAAGGATGCCTTGGACTATTCGGGATGCTACAGAACATTTGGCATAGCCATTAAAAACTGTTCTCCAGAGCCCAGGAAACTAATTGCAAATGGTTAGGTAATGCATAACTGATGGAAGGAAGATTTTCCCTTAAATTGATTCTGTGGTGTGCACACAGGCATGTTTACCACATTGCTTATAGGTATGAAAAACTGGAACTAAATTAAATGTCCAATCATGGAGGGGTTTGTTTTTAAACAAACAAACAAACAAGCAAACAAACAAACTAAAACCCTATGGAATAATATGCAGCAGGTAATAAATGAGGTAAATTTATATAAAGTGACATAGAAAACAGATCCATGAAAAAGTGTTGGGTTTCTTTAAGTATGCTAGAGAATAATATTTATAGTATGGGTCAATTTTTGTTTGCTACATTTATAAATATGTGTGAACCCATGTGCTTGTTGTAATATATACATCAGACTTTCAAAAGAGGTTGAAATTGGGGTGGGGAAAATAATTTTTAATGCAATTTTTGTATTATTTAATATTTGCCTGTGGATTCTACTTTTGTCACTTGGGAATTTTTGTTAAAGGAAGGCGGCCTTTCCTTAACACTCTCCTCCTTGGTATAGCAAGATTCTGGGTTCCTGACAGAGAGAGCAGACAGGCATGGATTTGGGTGTGTTTCACCTCCAATAGGATTTCTTACAGGCTCAGTTCTATTTCTTTTAAACAGTAACACACCAAAATGCAGTCTTGCAGGGAAATCCTCTCTAGCAAACATAGTTGATGGCTGTATCATTTCTCTATTCTGTCTTGTTCTCAAATTTCTGTCCCCCTTCCCAAGGTTTCTGCACAAAGTTCCTTTTATCCACCTAGACCGGCCAGTTTTCTAGCAAACTGCTCCTTCCATACAATCCCCAGAGTAGGCAGCCCTCTACCGGTGTAGTTTCAGGGGCATAAACAGCAGTACCAGGATAAGTACATGCCCACCTGCCAGCACGAACAAGCATTAATCACACCAATGAGAACTACAAATTCCCTTGAAAGAGGTGTCACATTTTCTGAAACTTGTACGAAGGCAAAGGAGACTGAAAAAGGAGGTGTGTGTGTGTGTGTGTGTGTGTGTGTGTGTGTGTGTGTGTGTTGGGGAATCAAACAGTACATCCAGAGTGACTCCAGGCGTACACTGCTTGGCTGAGAATATAATTAACACCCACCCATTTATTTAATTTGTTTATTGAACAGAATTGGTTGGTTGGTGGTAATTTTATTAGGGTGATTTTTTTATATATTTGAAAAATACAGGAAAGGATAAAAAATTAGCTGTTTCCCTATTCAGATCCAGTTAATGTTGCAAATGTCCTTTGAGTCATTTTCTCTGCATACTTGTGAAATTTTAAACAAAACTGGGATCAAAGCATACATGCGCATCTTAGCCTACCCCTTCACTCTGTATGTTTTTGGGTTCTTAAATATTTGAAGACATGATTTTCCTAGGTGTATTACAAATTCATCACATGGCTGTGGCATCATCTCCTTAATCATTTCCCTAATTTTGAGCATTTCAGGTTTTTTTTCCCTACAATTTTTAGGCTGTAAATAACATTGCCATTGCTGTCCTTGCACATAAATCTTAGTCCAGATTTCTCTTTCCCTAGCACAGATTCCCAGAAGTGGCATTACTGGGTCACAGAGTGTAAACATTTTTCAAGGTTCTGTGGAGCAGTTTTAACTGGTAGCAAATCTATTGATCCCCAGAAACTACTGAACACAGACATCCTCTCCAGGTTAAACCTGAACGAAGCACTTGGACCCACACACTCCTGCCTGTGACAATGCCACATTTACTTAGGAGTTTATGATTTTTTTTTATGAGAAAAAGGGTAAAGGATGTACTGAGCTCAGTAATTAATTAGAGGAAGGAAACAGGGTAGTTATGGCTTAGCTGAATTCTATTGTATGTACTAACCCCACCAACTGCCACCACCATCAGGTAAACCGGGGCATTTAAATGATGAGATACCCTTGAATGTTCCCCCAAAATAGTTCCTATGGGTTTAAAGCTGCCCCCTTCATCATATTCCTCCTTTTCTTGATGAAAGAGTAATAAACATGGGGAATTTTTCAGTATGGTTGTTTTTCTTTAATAAATATTTACTCTACAAAATACTTTAATTCAATTTACTCCTTGACTGATCTCACTCTGATTTTGACATTATTATTAATATTAGAGTCTATTGCATTTATTCGAAAACACCAGTATTGTCTAACTCTTTTAATATCACACCGTCTTCAGTGTACCCATTGTTTATGCTTCATTGTTCTCTGTTGCACTTTTGTGCCTTCACATTAGGGAGACGTGAAATTCTGTGGGAAAACAAATACTTTGACCTTACAAAGAAACTATCTCCTTCCTGTAGTAGGAAACAGATTGCTCATTCTTCAGAACACTCCTACAAGAATTCGGTAGAAGTATGTATCCTTGTATCATTGTGATGTTCGCCTAATGTTTGCAAAAAGAGTCATTTGAAATAACAATGATTTTGTTTTCTTAATTTTCATAGAATTCCCCTGATGCTCTTCACCACACATTAGTGATAAGAACGGAGATGGAATTTCCACTCCCTGCTTGTAACAAGTCAATATGTATCATAAAGTTGGAGGAGGTTTGGTTAGTTGAAGATGGACTTCCATGAGAAGCATTTGTGAACTGTTAAACATATCACAATGATTAATAAAAGATTTACTGTTTTGTTAGTTCAAAAGTAAAAATATTCAAAGAAAAATTCTGGAAAAATGAAAACCAACCTGTAGACTCATTTTTATTGTAATCAGAACTGTGGGGGGCTGGGAATCTGCTGCTCTGTGTAACTAAGCAGGTAAGGAAAGTTTTACAATGTCTCCATTTATTTTAATAAGCAGAAAAAAATCATAACTACAAAGTGTTATATTCAACAAATATTTAAATGCCAGCTCCATAGCAGGTACAGCTGAGTAATTACTGTAGAAAAACTGAAAGCTACATATAAAGGCTAGGTTTGTGCAAAGGAGAGCAACAGAGAATATAATAAGTAAAGTGAGGATTTAACAAGGCAACTCCACGTAGTTTATCTGGTAGTTAAAAGAAGTTTATTTCGGGGTAACTCACAACCAGTAAGGGGGTCGGTTACAGGATCCAGGAAAGGTGAGGTGCAGTCCAGTGTGGTTCTCTGGAGAACTCTGACTTGGTCTGCAATCCAGCATCCAGGAACATGAGGAGCCAAGAGGGCCGGCACATACGGATCCCAGGTCTTAAGGGCTCCTGTCTCAGCCATGCCCCAGGGGCAGGTCATAGGCAGGTATGGAAGTTACTGACTGCCTCACTAGGGGCAGTGCTTCAAGGTCAAAGCTGGAACAGCTACTGACTACAAACAAGAGGACCAGGGTTCAATTCCCAGCACCCACATGGTGGCTCCCAAATGTCTGTATCTCCAGTCCCAGGGAATCTGACATCCTTTCCTGGCTTCTTTGGGCACCAGGCACTCACAGACATACACCTGAGCAAAACACCCAAAACATTAAAAAAAAGAATACAATGATGGAAACATGTGAATAGTTGGAGGATTCTAAGATATTTGTGGGCTGTGGCCATGCTGTCTGTCTCTTGGGACTGACTTCAGCATCTGTATTCTTCATCTGTGGTGCCTACTGGGTGTGTTTTGCTCAGTGGAACCCCAATTTAGCTTCTTGACTGTATATTTATGACGCTATCTTGGTGGATCTTCAGCTAAGTATCTCCTTTCCTATGGCAAACCCAAATGGTATGGTGAACTCAGACACTTTCATGTACTTTGCTATCAATGTTTTGGAGGAAAATATGACAATATGTACCTAAAGGTATTTGGGATTCAGGAGTCCTCAGTTCCACACAAAGAACTCCAGGCAACTGAGGAAAGCTTGGAGCAGAAGAGGTGATCCTCCCCAGGGAAGACCACACCAATTGGTTGTCTGGTGCTAAATGGTCAGCTTGGAAAACATAAATACAAGTAACATATGGGACTGACAAGTTATATTTATGAATATACATACATATATATATATATATATATAAATACATACATGCATGCAATAACAATTGATGGAAAGAGAAACCATGAATTTGAAGAAGAGATGGGGCGGGGTATACAAGAGGGATTAGGGGGAGGAAAGGGAAGGGAGAAATATTGTAATTAAACTACATTACAAAAATAAACAAAAAAGTATTTGGGCTTGATGATAAATATTAGAGTACTGGTAACTTCTTGGAGGATAACTGAGAAAGGGCATCCATGTCAGTGTGTATGTGTGTGTAACTGTATCAGCATGTGCACTTTATGTATGGGGATATGCATTTTGGAACTTTTGATTTAATAATTCCACTGTAGTATTATAGCTTCTACTAAAAGGACAATGCAAGATTTAGTTCATTATGCTACTTAGAAGTTTAAAAACTGGAAACCTCTAAAATGTCTGATAACAGTAGAGTGGTAAGTAAATGATGGCCCATCCACTTAAATATCACATTATGATAAATTGCTTAATGTTGTTAGAAAATAGTGTTTGATAATCAAAGATCATTATAAAATGGAAAACAACAACAAAGATGAGACAAAAACAGTACCACTGTTGTCCCCTGGTGTGATAGTTGTTTTCCTGGTACCCAAAGAAAATGACTAGCTGACAATGAGAACCACTCAAGTTTCATGGTTGAAATGAAACCAACTATGGTTCTCTTGTGGTGTAGACACTGAGTACTAGTCATTGACCTAAAGTAGTCTGGTAGATACAATGCCTAAACTCAATTAGGAATGTGTAGACTCTGAGGTGCTCCATTTTTCTGAAACTCCTCTGTATCTTTGGTCAACAGAAGTCTGAAAGCTGAGAAGTAAGTGGTAATAATCAGTGTATAGAGATAATAGTTTAGATGCCCATACGTATAGGCATGTGTGTATGTATGATTATGATATGAATATGTGTGTGACCATCCATTTTAAATATACATACATAATAAGTGTGTGTGTGTGTGTGTGTGTGTGTGTGTGTGTGTGTGTATGTGTGTGTAGATATGATCCTTCTGGTCCACAGTCCCAAATTTGGAGTTTGGAACGTACTACATTAATTTAACTAAGTCAAATTGATCATCAAAATAAGGAGGTGATTGTTTTGAGTATTCCCAGGGTGAATGTGTTAGAGACAGAGCACCATCTGGCATTTTTCTAGTCTGAAGGCTTCTGGGAAGAGTCTTCATTATTGGCTTCAAGAAGATAGAGAGAATTAGGCTGCAGCTTCATTGGCAAAGTTTCCTGATGCCGTAAAATAGTTTGCAACCTAGGGCAGCACTGTATGCTTGATTAAGCTTGCAATGAAAAGGATTTATTTTAAGCCACTATAATAATTTCTTTTTTTAATCAGAAACTAACCAAGCAGTTTTACAGTAGCCTCCATTTGCATGAAATACCTGTTCCTTCATCTGGTTGGTTTGTCTATTGGTAAAATTTATGAGTCTATTTATGCATAAAATCTGCACATGTTTTGAAAGGAAAAAATTGGGATGAATTTCTTGAAAAATTGCCCTTTGCTTTTAATTGTCCAGCTCATTCTGAATTCAGATAAACTTTATTTTGATGAGAAAGAAATTTATATACCTGAAGTAAGGCCCCCACGATGTCCCCCTACTCACTAGTTATCATTCTAGCCCCTCTCCTTTTCCCAGATCCAAACAAGTACATCATTTCTTGAGAGGAGACTGCTACTACTCCATGCCCTGTCACGGCCACTGCTGCTATCTCTGCTAGTGGTCTCAAAGTCATTTTGAACTTGACTGAGTGCTGTGTTCCATGTTCCATATCGCTCCCCCCACCAAGAGATAGTATGGAAGACATATACAGAACACAAGCCCTTTAAACAGCTGGCTCCTCTAGTTCTTTTAGAAATTATGTTCAGTTTTCACGCAAGACTCAGGAATACAGATACTTGCAGAAGGCAAAGCTTTGCCCTCCCCTCATTAAGCGTTCCTCATTGATTTGCGGCTCTTTTTATAAAGGTCCAATACCATATGCTCTCTGTCTCACTTGATGGGCAGGTGCATTTCTTTCTAAAATGAAAAAACTTCCTTGTCCACTTAAGGCAGCATGCTACAGTAACAAGCTTGTGTTTGGCATTTTTTCAGGCTCTCTGGCTGTATGGTTGCTATAGGGGAGCAGCACATTGCTAAAGAAGGTGGTGGTGAATAGTCTTCTAGACTGTATAAAAATCTCTTTTCCTCAAGGCTACTTTCACAGAAGCAAAATAAGCTAATTATGAAGCCCTCCTGAGAAATCAGTGCTGGTTGCAGGAGTTCCTCGCATTCAATATGAGATATTCGGAGTGGTAGGAGGAAGAACTAAACAAATAGGACTGAAAGGCAATCATTGCTACAGTCTAAACACAAGTTTTCTTTCTGCCTTCATGGAGCTTCTGGAGAATGACCCACACGCCAAGCTTGATTAAGACACACGTCTTTACAAGAGTGGCCATCTTGTCTCTATCTAGGACATATGCCACAGATCTTTAAACCATGTCTGTAGTGTAGGACTGCTAATAATACTTGACACAGCATTCAACCTGGCCCCTGGGGCGCCCAAGTTCTTTACGAAAGCCTTCCTTTTTAACCTTCAGGAAGAATCTTTTCTTCCTTTGGAAGGTGAGAAAGGGCAAGAACCTTTGGTTCCATTTCCTGAGTAAGGAAACAATGTTTGTCTAGAGTCTTCCTTAATCACTCTATGCATCATATGTTTTGAGACAGGATTTCTCACTGGACCTGGGACTAGCCAGCGACCCCTGGGCTTCTCCAGGCTCTGCCTATCCAAGGCTGGGTTTCCAAGCAAGTGCTGCTGCACCTGACTTTTAACTTGGGTTCTGGGGCATGGGACTCAGTCTTCAGGCTTGCAGAGCAGACTCTTTACACATTGACCCATCTCCCAGACTATCCTGGAGAATTTTATACTTAACTTGGATTGAGTTGTGGGAGCAGGGATCTGGACACGCTTTCATAGCAAAAGCACTTGACTTGAGATCCAGGTGTGAATCACAACTCTGTTACTTAGTAGTTGCAAAGTCACAGAGATTTTTCAACTTATATTCAGTTTCTTCATCTATAAAATGGGGTTACTAATAATTCTTCTTTCTCCCTTGCATGGCTACTATGGTCTAAAAAGTCTACCTGGATATAAAATTGTCTTGAACAAAAATGCAAACTTGAATACTGACATAGTGTCATGTTTTCTTTAGCAGAACCTCCTTCTAGCTCTTAGGGGGCTGTTGGTTCTATAATTCTCAGTTGTGATGAATAAGGCTGTGTTCTCTGTCTCTAACTGCATAATTTTATACACTCTGGTCACATCCCTTCCCAGCCTTCATCATTCTAGACTAAAGAGTAGGAATTTGTTTAATCTATCTTCATAAAGCATTCTGCCCCCCCCAACCATCACCATCCTTTTGATTATAGAGTGGCCCTTCTCTGGATCATCTCCAGCTCCATTATGTCATTCTGGAAGCTGTAAGATCAGACCTGCATAAGTGCGTGTGTGTGCGTGTGCGTGTGCGTGCGTGTGTGTGTGTGTGTGTGTGTGTGTGTGTGTGTGTGTCTGTCTGTCTGTCTATCTGTCCGTCTGTCTGTGTTTCTGTGAGTGTTTTCCAGCTCTGAACTTCTGACTCTGCCCCCCTCCCCAATTATAAATCCTGTAAAAGGTTTATTGCCCAAGACCCTCTCTTTAAACTACAGAGGCCAGTTGGCCCCAGGCTGAAGCCTTCTTTTTTCTCTGCGTAGCTTTGGCCCCAAGGGGCGAAACCGTCTCCCTGTCTGGCTTGGGAGGCGGGGAGGTGGATAACTAGGATGGGGAGGCCGAGGGGGAGGGAGGGGGGGTCTTGCGCAAGCGCACGGTGCTGCAAGGACGCCAATGCTGCTCCGGGAGGCAGAAGAGGAGGGAGGGAGAGGAGGGGAAGGGAGGGGGAGGCAGCACTTGGGCTGCAGCTCTCAACCCGAGGCAGTCAGTCTCTCTCAGCGCTCAGAAACATCGAGAGGCAGCGACGGAGTAGGATGCTCCGAGGGGCGCTCTGAGCCAGGGGCTCTGGAAGCAGATTCGGGGACCGGGGCAATTGGATAGCTTTCACCATGCATCAGTCCCTGACTCAGCAACGGTCCAGCGACATGTCCCTGCCCGATTCCATGGGTAAGTCTAGCCGCTAGTCCTGTCCTCCTGGCGGGCGGCAGCAGCAAGGGGGTAAGTGCGTTGTCCTCCGGACAGCCAGCTCCTGGCTGCCCCAGAACCAGAGAGAGGGCAACCGGGATGGGGGTCTACAAACTCGAGTGTCTGGGAGGCGGACCAGAGCCCCAAGGGAGCGGCCCAGCTGTGATAAGGGTGATGCGCGGAGACTGGAGCGCCAAGCTAGGGTCGGAGTAGCCCTACCTAGCCCGGAGTGTGAGTGTGTGCTTATATGTGTGCGTGTGTGTACAGACTTGCAGCCAGTGGTAAATCCCAGCTGTTTGGGCATCAAAACACTTCCTTCAACCTGCGACTTCGCTTTCAATTCAATTCTCCTTCTTTGCAAAGTCCTCGTCACTTCTAAGATCACGACTAATGATAATTAGAAGAAGCAGGGTTTTCACCCCCCTCTCAACTCTCTAGGTGCTGTTCTCAAATTCAGACCTGCAGTGGTGGGGGGGCTGATTTACACTTCGCAGACGGGGGGTGGGGGTGCAACCCCAGGGAATGGGGGTGGGGGAAGAAAAAAGGGGATGCTGGCGGGACGGGAATTCCTGTAGAATCACTCAGACAACCCAGCCCTGACATACGCAGCAGAAAGATCAACAGTCCTTGAATTTGATTCCTCTTCTGCTCCAAATACACAGAATGTGTGCGAGTGTGTGAGTGTGTGTGTATGTGGGGGTGGGGTGGGGTGTAAGAGCACAAGAAAAGAAGATTCAGTGCAAGCCCGCGCATCTTCTGAAGTCCCGCTTTTCCTCTTCAGCAGAATGAAGGGGGAGGGGCACCTTTCAACACCTTTCTAAAAACTAGGGGATTGCTACCGTCTTGCACCAACTTGGAGGCTCCTCGAGGGTGCTTTTCGGTTACTACAAACGAATTAAAAAAACAAAAACAGAAACAGTTTCCTTTAGCTGTTAGACACCTTCTTCCCAAGCCCTGTGATTTCGTTGGGAGAGATTAATTTGAAGCCTGGGAAAGCGGGAGGGTATTCCACCTAATCTTAAAATTTGCCTTGGATACACTTCAACAAAATTCAATTCGCCTTTTCTATCACACTTCACATCCTGCAAAACTTCTCTGTCCCGAATTTCTGCCATTTAGTTCTTCTCAGACCTTCTCCGATGAATTTGCTGGAACATCCACAGGGGAGGGGCCAGGAGAAGATTGAGCCCAGTGTGAGCTCTCTGCTGCCTGCAAAAGACTCAGTCGCAACAAATTTCGTTCAAGGAAGGGGCCCCTGAAAGTATTATCACCTGGATGGTGGAAATATTCTCATTTCCAGTGTTTTGACATACTTAATATAAGCCCTGTGCTTTTCATTTTTAAGGTCGTAGTTATTTGGAACCGGGTACAAAATGAGGCCAAGGACTGGGGTCCAAATCCAGAGCCTAGCGGCACCAGACTCTCCAGTACCCCCCCCCCCCCCCGCCTCCCATGCCACTCCACGCATACACAGGCACACAGAACACTAAAAGCACTCCTTGCCTTGGCCAGCTGTGGCGCTAACATAGCCCAGGCTCCCAGACATCAAGCTACAGCGCGAAAGAGAGCTGGACGCAAGAGGGCGAGGGTTCCGCAGAACCCATTCTAACTGCGTGCAACAACCACCTGCAAACCAATCCCCCCCGCCCCCGCGCGCCCCTACACACACACACAGTCCTGTGGCTGCAGGGACTGAGCAGACTGGAGGCCCAGGGCTCAAAGGCTTGCTACTTGACACTGCTCTGGGGGGTTCAGAACAAGATGAAGAGAATTCTCTCTTTTATTCTCAGGGGCACCCAGCCTGTCTTGCATTTCTTTAAAGGTCTGCGCAACAAGAAGCCGCGTGGGCTTGCCAAGCTCAGGTTCGCCACTGCAGGGAAGGGAATCATAGATCTCACATAGACAGGGAACCATCGCCATGAATCGCGTTTTGGTAAAAATCCACAGACCGAAGTCACTAGAAAATTCTTGAGTAGAGTGATAACTCTAGGCTCCCACAGTTTGGACAGGGATTCTCCTCGGAGTTCCCTGGCGTTGATCCCACAGCCCAGGCCTGAATCAGCATCTAGGGTACTCTCACTTAACTAAGCTCTGGCAAAGCCACCTTCTTGTGCCAACGGGAGGAGGAAAAGTGGTGGATTTGTGTTTCTGCCTCAAAGGGCAGCATTTCTGAGGGGAGTCCTTTTGCAGACACAGCTGCAGCCAATATATAAACAAATAAACAAATAAAATGTAACACGCACCACACACCACACACACACACACACACACACACACACACACACACACACTTCTGCACCAAGGTGCTTGCACTGCCTTTGCTGGTTGCTTTGGGATCAGCTGTTAGGCCAAGGCTCTAAAGGAAGCAGGCACTTGGGAATTACGAAGATAGTAATTTAACTGCTGCGCCCCTCCATCATCTCCCAGCAAACCCCTCCTCCACTTTGGCAACAGCGCCCTCAGGCGCTAGTGCACCTCTACTACACCAGGGCTTTCTCTCCACCCTCAACAACACATTTGTAACTTACGGAGCCATCTTTGATATCTCCATGTCTTGAATAATTTACTAAAGAGGTGAAGGTAATAGATTTCAGCGCCTTCAGGTAAGTGTTTGGGAGACTGGCAGAGCATAAAGGCTCTTGTGTGGGCAGCCACCTGTTTCCAGGGATGCTCAAGTCTGGGACTTCTGAGACCCACTCTGCGGCAAAGCTGACTCAGGTAAGCAAATCCTAATCCACTCAAACATTCAAGCCCAAGAATTACCCTGTCACCAACATGGCAGTATACAGAGCAGTATACTGAGCATCTTTGCTACCTCCCAATAAAGATTACATGACCTCTTTTCGGAGGGGGCTATCAAGAAATACTCACAAGGCCAAGCACAAGTGTGCAGAGGCAGCATCCTATCTTATAGTAGCTCACTGCTCAGCTCCTGTCAGATACACAGCCCTGGAACTGGTGGACATCATATGAGTTGTAGAAGAAAGCCGCTGTCACACAATTATATACTTACTGAGTAAACCCTCTAGGACATTAGAGACTGAGCTAATGGGTGATTGGAGTAGGGGGAGCTTAACTAAGACAAATTTCATGGTGGAGGAAGTTTTGAGCTTGCTTCAAATGAAGAGAGGGATTCAGAGGCAAATACAGATGGGGGGGGGGGCTTTGATTAGAGGGACCAGAGGAGGGAGAAGCTGATCCTAGCTGGAAGGATGAAGCCAGCAAATAATTGGATGCCTCTCCAGCTATATCCTGGTCCTCTGGTATCTGGGGTGGAGGTGGGGCACTGCAGAGAGGGAGGGCTGCAGCAGCTCTGCAGGGAGACTGCTGGGGGAGTAGGAAACGCCCATAAGGAGGTTTGGGACTCTCACTGCTATTGTTACAATAGTTGTTTAAATAGGAATATACTAGGTACCAAGTAGATATGGGGGTGAGGATCTTAGGATTTTGACACTAGTTAGCCATAAAGCTTTCAATTCTGGGGAGCCAAAAAGTGTACCCAATTTCAAAAAGTTGATTCTATGAGCATGACCAAATTTCTTTGCACAACTCCCCCCACAGATGTTTTCACCAGAAGGGAAACAATTCTGAGACGTTATCACTTGTTTATTCAGTAACTATCAGCTACTTATTTACTGTGTATCTGACACTCAGCAACAGGCTCTGTTCTCTAGCCCTCGAGGCTATTTTTAAGTAGCTCATGGTGTCTGAGCTTTTTTGTATGTTGATTTTTATTTTTATTTTTTTATTTTTTTGGTTTTTCGAGACAGGGTTTCTCTGTGTATCCCTGGCTGTCGTGGAACTCACTTTGTAAATCAGGCTGAACTTGAACTCACAGAGATCCACTCGCCTCTGCCGTTTCAGTGCTGGAATTAAAGGCCTGCATCACCACTGCCTGGCTTTATATGTTAATTTGTTAAGCAAAACCTGAATAAGATAGTCCTGTATTCACAGAATCATCTAAGGCCAGGCTCAAATTGTACCCTAGTAAGAACAGGTTCTCTTGCCTTCTAAAATCAACAAGCAGGCAAATGACATATGTACACACAATTATCTGCCTTTTAGGATCCCTGGCCACAACTTCTGAGTACCTTAAGGTATGTCTTGCTCCAAGTAGAAATGGACTTTATTAAGTCAAATTGAAACCACAGGTAAATTGGGAGGAGGGTCTCTTCATTTAAGAAGAATTTACCCAGAAGTTCTTTAAAGTAGTCACTTCTCAGCCAGGCAGTGGTGGCACATGCCTTTAATCCCAGCACTTGGGAGGCAGAGGCAGGCGGATCTCTGTGAGTTCAAGGCCAGCCTGGTTGACAGAGCGAGTTGCAGGACAGCCAGGACAGTTTCACAGAGAAACCCTGCCTTGAAAAGCAAAAAGCAAAACAAAGCAAAACCCCCCAAAACAAACAAACAAAAAACCCCAAAATAGTCACTTCTCCAAGTGCAATTAAAATCATTTGATTTTATGTAGTTAAGGTCTTTATAATATAAATAAAAAGTGACTGGCAGAGCAGAGAATAGCTAGTCAATCCAGTGCCCTAAGAGTTGTCTTAGCAATTTGGTCCAAAACCAATCTTATCCGGAGACAAGCCCCCTGTAGGGTGGTAGGATCTTTGGATTTTTCAACCAACGGAATTTCATTTCAGATTCTAAAGCAAAGGGAAAAAAGGATTTTCAAATGACACCATGTGGCTTGCTGAGTCACTTTTCTGACCTGGCTCCTGTGCTTTTAAGAGTTAGAGTGAATTGCAAAGGAGACTCCAGGGCTGTGGATAAGATTAAAGGTCACTTGGTAAGAATGAGCAGGTCAGCGAGACAACAAATTAGTAAGATCATGCAGCCATACATACTCCTCCAATTTAGTCTCTAAGGTTACACAGTCTCTGTGTAAGATGCTCTTGCTTTATTCTAGGGCAGAGAAAGGCTAGAGTTCCCATGTGCAGGAGAGCAAGATAAGAATGGGAGGCTGTACTAGTAAATTTATGTTAGAGCCCCAAAGTGGAACCCTGAGAGACTCACCAAGTACGTATCATGAAATTAAATTAGGAACCCTGGTTTACAGACTCCTTTGGGTGCTCTGAAGTCAACAAGAAGGATAAGGAACCTGCAGGTAGATGAAAGAAATAAATCCTGCCCACTCCAACCCTACCCCTCTACTAGTCTCTTCCCAGAACTTGGCAGTCCAAATTGCCAGCCTTTGTTCATTAGTTTAGCCACAATTAGGTTGTCCTTTGCATCCCTGATAGCTACCGCAAACAAAGGACCCTGATGTCACAAGTGTCTAGGGGCCTTTCTGTTTTTCTGCATGGGGGCTGGCTTCCTATTTCCCTGCAGAGCACACTCCTTTACAACCCCCCTTGCCTCTGAGACCGGAGCTTTAGAGGATGACAGGGCCTGGCCGGCTCGAGCTGCCTTTACATTTTGATGTAAAACAGTCTTAGAATAGTATTGTATTAGACTTGTACCTGATGAGTCACATCCCTTAGTTTCAAGGATGACGTCAGGGGAGACCGCCAGCCTCTCCTGTCTCCCTCAGAGCCTTCAGCAGAGATAAGGCTGGGAAACCCAGGGTGGCATTTTTGACAGTGTTCTTCTATATGGAAAGATAGCTTCAGGAGGCTGTGAGAACAGCCCCAACCCCTGCTCCCCATGAGCTCTCAATATCAACTCTCCAGGGTCTCTCTGGACTGATTTTCACCCCTCCTTCTACCCTCCTCCTTCCCTCGACTCCCAGTAGTGCAGTCTGGGCAGCTTCTCTGCTCTATAACTTGCAGAGGGTGCAGTGAGGCTTCTCGGAATGCTGGGTCTTATGAACAGGCAGAACCAAAGGTTCTCTTTAGGGCCATTCATGATATTTAAAGCATGGGTCATACAGCTATCTACTGCTTCTTGTATCCCTATCTTCCTTATGGCTTCAGGAGAACTGGATCCTAATAGTGTTGAGCATTTGGTTATTTTTTTTCTGAGAACTCCTAGGTGGTTAGTTCTCCCATGGTATTTCCTGTTGAGGACCTCTTCCTTGTGCTAGAGAAATGCCTGCATAGTATAAGGCGGTGCTTGGTTCCTTAAAACATTTAAAATTGAAAAGTGGGCCTAGATACCATTTTTCTAGCTGACTTAATAAGCTTGGTTTGGAAAAAAAATATTGGTTGGTGCTATCATGTCTGATAAGCCCTGAGTAGAAAGGAGCATTTATATTTATGCCATCCTCACATAAGCATAAATGTGTGTAAGTTATAATCCTTCTGATTTGCCTCCCTGATACAAATCTTTGTGGACTAATAGCCTTCAAACATTTACTTTTATTAAGCACATTTGTTATGTGGCAAATCTGGCCAACACACCATTTTTAAGTTTATGCATGAGGCAGCAAATGTCAGAAATAAATGAAAAATAAAATGCCAGTACCTGGCTCAGTTCTGATATTTACACTAAAAATTAAATTTCATATCGCTAGCTTCTAAGAAAAAACATTCTTGGTTACCTACCGGCTTTAAAATATTTTCATTTAATACCCTCATAAAACACTTCTCATTCATCATATGCTTTTATAATCTGCCCTAAAAAACCCTCCACTAAGTGGGTATGACACATCTTTTATAGAATGTCAAAAACACAAAATTGTTTTGCTGTTATGTAACTGGTAAGTTTTCTCCTGTTGTTTATTTTCAAGGAAGCAACATATTTTTATTAGGAAAGTGGCACCTGCGGACTGCAAAACAGAAAGCTCCATTCTTTCCCTGCAATTCCACTCCCTAGAGATATCCCCAGTTACCAATAGGGAGAGGAAAGAAAAAGCTTATAGTAAATGTTCTCTTCTTTTCCCAGATGAAATGAGCCATTTCAATGTCTCTATTCTTACAGGGGCCTTCAATAGGAGGAAGCGGAACTCCATCTATGTCACTGTGACTTTGCTTATTGTGTCCGTGTTAATTCTCACGGTGGGCCTTGCTGCAACTACCAGGACCCAGAACGTGACCGTGGGAGGTTACTACCCCGGAGTTATTGTAAGTACAGAGAGCATAGGTCAGTCTCTGGAGCTTGCTGGCTACAGAGTTCATGACTCTACTGTGATGGTTTTCGATTCTGCTTGAGTTCCTAGTGTTTGCTGCGATTCCCTCTCTTTCTTTGTAACTGCATGGAGAGGCAAGTCTCCTTAGAAAAAACAGGACTGACTGAGACGAGTCCCAGTGTCTCCCCTAACTGGGACTGAGATCCTAATCATGTCATTTTATTGTCTAGGGCTTTGGTTTTCTGGTTTAGGAGATGGTCCTTTCTAGCAGCATCAATTTTAGCGAAGTGCCTGCTTTTCAGTGTCCGTTTTCCTATATGTGATAGAGGCCACCTGATCTTGCCTGGAGTCTGAGGATACTGGCACCTCCACTGTTTATGGCCAACAGCACTCACTCACTTGCAAAGTGGTCCTCCTAGGAAAACGTATGGGAGGCATATTCTTAATACATGCGTATTTCTTCATTTGTAAATAACATACACACTCACAAAATGTATGTAAAATGGAAATTCAAACCTTAGACGAAAATGAAATTCCAATTTTAATATCTTTTTATACAAACACTAAAATGTTACAGGATGTTATGCACTTAGTGTGAAGTTTGTCATTAAAGATAAGGCCTATAAGCCCTTATTTCAAATGGCCCATGAGCTATTTGTGAATATTTTGGCTGGATTCTTATCAGACATGTTTAAGGTGTCACCTTTACAATATGGCTCTTACAATGTGTATGACTAAAAGCTTGTATAGGAGGTAGAAGTAGCAATGCTGCCTTTTTTAATTGGTCATTTGTTATCAGGATCACCCTCAATTTGTAATTCCCCAATAGGATTTCCAAATCTCACATCCATTTTGTTAGTACTAACTTGGTTAAAACTTGATAATATAATCTGCTCATACATAATGCCCTACCATTAACAATTCACTGCTTGGAACTTGCCCTCTTCGAAAAGGATAACATCTATGATCTAGCCTTTCTAGTGATAGAGAGATGCCAGTGACAGTCCATTTGTGGAACATTAGTAATAACTTCTCTTTTTTATTTCAGATAAACAATAAATAAGAATCAAAGTTCTAATGGTTTCTTTTCTTAGTCCAGTGGATTGTTTACCCTCCCCTGCAGTGCAATCCATTTCTTCAACAGTGGAATTCGCTACATCAAAATAATCTCATTTACTAGCTTGGTAACATAGTGAGACTCTGTCAAAACAAACAAAAACCCCTCTATGAATAATGCCGTTGAACCCCTAAATCTTCAGTCTAGAGATTGAATCTTAATTTAATACCAATTAAGTGTTTCCTGAATTGTAATTGCTAGAGAGTAGAAAGACATTAAAATGGTATATTTTTTAAATATATTTTTAAAATAAATTTTTTAACTGAGCAAAGAGATCAGACATGGTTTTAGGTCTCTGTCTGTCTTTCTCACTCTCTCACTCAGAAGAGAAGGGGTTAAAGATGATGCCTTTAACAAGCCTTCACTGTGAGTGACCAGCTTGGAGCCTGTTGCCTAGGTCACCAATTCTATTCCACAGTCTCCTCAAGAGCCCTTTCAAAGACTGGGCTTGATGTTGGGGCTGACATAAGCTGAACCTCCTTCAAGGCCAAGGCTGCTGATGAAAGTTCTGCAGTTTGGGGGGAAGGTACGGCTCCCCCCAACTTCGGGCAGGTGTCTCACAGACACCAGTTGGTACCCAGTGCCCTTTGTTAAACATGTGATGTGAGAACTCACCCTGTCCACTTCCTGTGGTGAGGCAAGAAAATCAGCTGTCAGCAGAATTGGGTTTTATTTTTAAAAGCAAGCAAAGGGGAGGGGAAGAAAGGAGAAGGGGGGAGCATTTCGGTGGCTTGGAAAGGAATTGACAGGCTCTGTGTGACTTTGTGTGCTTCAGGTAAGCTGCATTAGTGAAATATCTCCAACTGAAGAGCAAATGCTCAAGCAGAGATCCAGAGTAGCTGCGGGCGAAGGGAGGGTATTTTTTGTGTTAGTACAAACCTTTTCCGTAGAATATCTGGCTGTGGGAGGCTAGGTTGGAATATATTAACAAAGGAATAAGGACTCATGATTGCTATTATTCAAGTACTTGATGTTCAGCTAGCACTAGAAATTGAAGCAGTAGGGACATTTCTCTCTCTCTCTCTCTCTCTCTCTCTCTCTCTCTCTTTCACTAAAAGCAAACTTAATAAGAGAGCCACCCTGAGAGGATTGTGTACCCCCCCAACTCATTGGTTTAACTTTTACAAATTTGCTCTCTGAATGTCTGTGGATCTGAATTTCTTTAAAATGGGTTTTAATTATACAGAGTGAAGCAGAGAAGATAGCAGTTTGAACAGTCAAAAAATCCATTTACGTTTATAGGTCAGATAGTGTTATAGCAAATACAATTAGGACTGCTACCTCTGCAGCAGTAAATGCCTGAGAACCCAGATTTGCCTGGGAATGGAGTGCTTCGCTAATTGAATAGTTTTGGTTATTAGGGAATAACTATATAAACTCTTAAACCGGTGATTTCCCCACCCAGGTACGGGCAAGAATGATGTGGTGAGCCTGTGGAAACTGCAGATCTCTCCTCCATATCCCCAGAGATTCTGATTCTGGTGGACTCTATGAATGTGATTTCTTTTCATAAGCTAATCTTTGACCAAAAAAGTAATACAAGCTAAATATACATTTTACTAGTCATCCCAGGGAAATCTAATTTAGGTGGACCAGCAGCGAGATGGAGAACAAAAACACGATAAAACACACTTAGCAGTAAAACCAGGTAGAGCACAGACCGGAAAGAGGATTCTGCACTGACAAATTGGTCATTTTGAATATACATTATAATTGTATGTATCTGTGAAAACATTTCAAGTTATCCTGAATTCAGCCATTTTGTTCTCCACTCTGACTAAATGTATTAACAGTACATGCAAACTTGAATATTCAAAACAGATAAATTATGGAGAAAATATTCGATTAAAAGAAAATTTGACACACATTTCATTTAAATACTAAGACCTTTGGCATTTCAAATATAGCAAGGTGTTTAATATGCAGCAAGGTACATTATAATAGCATGTTAGCTAGTCTACCTGAGTTATAATGTAGTATTGTCATTCTAAGGTGTGTATATACATATGCCTCTTTAAGGATGAACTAACCTGTACCGGCTGAAATGTAAGGTTTTTAAACATAAAAACTGATAAAGATGAACTGGCTTGTGATTTCTTTACTGTCCTCCAATGTTTGAGGCATCTTCCATTTCAGAAGAGTTCTGAGGGGCTTTCTACTTTGAAGCCTAAAAAAAAAAAAAAAAAAAAATCCACGAGCCTTGGTTACTGAATCAAGCTGAAAGAGGCCGGGGGAGAGGTTGCTGCATTCTTCTAAATCTTTTTGTACCAGGAGAAGGACGCCTCTAAATGTGTTTCCCAAGCAACCCACAAGATGGAGTTGGCCCCTTGATCAGTGAGGAAAACCTTTCTGGCACTCTAGTCTCAGGGTTATTGTCCTGTGAGGCCCTGTGTTTTCTTTCAGCATAGAAACCGGGAAGTTCAGATCCGTTTCCTGGAGAGTGTTAGTTGATTGAAAACCATCTAGAGTCACAATGGGATATTAGCAGACAGGGACAATGGGAACAGTCAGTAGTGTAGAAGCCTTCTCCAGTCCCACATGGCTTTCTTTAACCTACACACGTAAAGACTATGTAAAGAAATGTAAGGACATTGAACATAGGAGCCCTGGAGAGTTGGGTTTTGTGATTGTTGTAAATGAAACAGACATTCAGAAAGTTCAAGTTTGTTCTATTGAGTACATTTGAAGGATGAAATTTGAATCCTGATGTGCTGAACAAAACTTGTGTAATGCCACAAGTATCTAACCTCCATTGCCTCCTTGTTGGCCCTGTAGCATACCACTCAGCTCTCTGAAGAAGCCCTCAGCCTGGCCTCCTGTTACTTCTGTTTTCCCAGCATTACCTGTTTATAATTTGGGATATTCTGCCTTGATATTACCACTTACACAGTTTTCCAAATGTTCTCTCTATTGTCTCCACTAACTCCTGTCTATCATTCTACTTAATGGTAGCATTTCTAAGCTGCTGGGGTCTACAGTGTTGTCTACCATCTTCGAACTCTCTACTATTGAAGCCTCTTACTGCTGGTTCCTGGAAGACTCATCTTGCTTTGTGTTCTCTGTTGGACTACATTCCCATTTACCTTTGTTTGTACAGGTCCACAGTTCCTTAGGCAAGATACACTTCCTGATTTAGACTTTAATTTTGGAGAAAATTATAGTGATATACCTTCTAGCATTCCAGTAGGGAGGTCTTTGGAAAGCACATATGATCAAGTTCCTTCATAGTTCTATCATAAAATATGAATTTTAATATAAAGTATGGTAAAGATTATAAAAAAATATCACATCAGTTCAATATCAAGCTTGACCACTGAATTAGGTATCAGAAAATTCTTTCAGTTTCGAGAGATATTTGAATTTCATGGTTATAGAAAAGGGTTGTGGACTACTTTAGCTAACTGTAGCATGGATTCCTTGAGCTTAAATCTCACTGTTCTTGGTATCACATCCCACCTCAACACCCAACTCCAAACCATAGATCAAACACAAGATATGTCACAGAGTACATGCCCAGTTAATATTTATTTGAGCCTCTGTTTTGGGTGTCTGAGTCAGTGCACGGGAATATGAATAGGCAATAAGGTCCATTCCTTGAAGTGTCCTTCAGCTAGGTGTGATGGCTCATTCCTGTAATCTCAGTGCCTGACAGCCTGAGGCATGAAGAATGACAAGTTTGAGGCCACCTGAGTTACAAAATGAAGGTTTGTCTAAAAAAAAAAAAGATAAAAACCTCAAACTAGAAATCCATAAAAAAAAAACCTTTTGATCTGACTCCGATTTTTAGTAAGTTGTCTTTTTTACTTGACAAATGGAGGGCAGCCAAAACAAAGAAAACTAGTTATTTGTTCAGTTAGTGGGAAACAGCTATGGAAGCCCAAAGGTCTAGACCTTTCCTGATTCCATGAAACCCTTGAGGAGGAACCACAAAGTACTTTGCCTTTTGGAAGTCTCCAGAGCTACCATTACCATCTTTACAAAGTTTGTCTTTATTTTATGTGCATGGAGTTTCTTGCACAACACCAGAAGGAGGCCTTGGATCCCCGGGAATTGGAGGTTCAGGTGGTTGTGAGCCACCGCATGGGGGCTGGGAACCAAACTCAGGTCCTCTGCAAGAGCAGCCAATGCTCATAACCACTGAGCCATCTCTCTGGATCCATGAGAGCTAGCATTTGATTAGAAGCAGCTGCCCATTTTCAGGAAACTGGTAGCATTTCTTTTCAACCCCTGAGCTCTCCCTCAAATAGGATGTCTCACTCTATCCCTGCAGAGAACACTTTCCCTAAGGAGTAATGCCCTCTTAGTTCAAGGTCACTCACTATTCTATAAACACTGGCCTGATGTGGTAGCACTTGCTTTTAATCTCGGCACTGAGGAGGCAGAAGCAGGTGGATCTTTGTGAGTTCAAGGCCAGCCTGGTCTACAGAGTGAGTTCCAGAACAGCTAGAGCGACCCTGTCTTAAAAACAACAACAAAACCCCACAAACAGCTGCTGACCTCTAAGGCCTCAAGATGTGGCTGTTGTTAATTAGATAATCTGAGGGCTACTCCTGGCTTTGAAATTAAGGTGCTGTAAGAGGGAACGAGTTGTTACAATTCTCTAGGCTTCTGCTTTCCCTCTGTCAAATAAGAATGATAGTAACACTACCAAACTCTGTATCATTCCTATAATCAAAGCTGGGACACAAGTATACATTTAATGTAAAGTTCTTCACACATAAGGTCTTCCAACAATATTGAAGGGTTTATCCACCTACCATCTAGGTAAGTGATTTCTTTCACTCATCACTCAATAGATGTTAGTTCCTTGCTCACTAACCTCCACACATCCTATGAGCCCATATAAAATGCCTCCTATTCTATGGAAATGTAGCAGTACCTTTTACTTAGCAGCCTACCTGGTGCAAGTAGTACTACATACTTCGTCTCGTTTGATCCTTACAACAACACTGTCTCATAAATACTTTTATGATTCCCGTTTTTAAAATGTTTTTTGGATCACATTTATTTAATTTTTAATTTTGTGCCAGGGTAGGGTGGGGAACATGAGCAGACATGTCACAGTGCAGGTGTGGAAGTCAGAGAACAATTTGGAGAAGTTGCTTCTCTCTTTACACCATATGGATCTTGGAGACTGAACTCAGGTTATCAGGCTTGGCGTCAAGGACCCTTCCCTGCTACATCATCTCACTAGTCCCATGATTCCCATTTTATAGATGAGAAAGCTAAAGCATGGAGTGTTTAAGGGACTGATCCAAGGCCACATGGTTTATGAGTAGCAGAGCAATGGTCTGGAATGAATTACTCTGAGCTCACGGAGTGCTTTGCTTTTTATATCCTGTGGTCCTTAACTTACAGTCTGGGTCTCTCACTAGACTGTGAGCTCTTGGGCGGGGGGTCAGGCGTGATGTCTCTTTATAGATTGGACATAGAATTTTTGTTGAGTTTTACAAAATTGAATAGATTGGACTGAATTACACTGGGATGAGAAGACGGATGAGGCAGGAAAGGTATGGCGGCAGGTGCGAGAGGCAGCTGGTCACATTGTATTTGGAGGCAGGAAGCAGAGTGATTTATGCCCATGCTCAGCTAGCTTTCCCCAGTCCATGAAATGGTCATGCCCACACTCAAATTGGGCCTTTCCCCCTCAGTGAAACCTCTTTGGAAACACCCATACAGGTGTGTTTCCATGGCGGTTATAAGTTTTGTTTTGCTTTTTGAGGCAAGGTCTCACTATGTTGCTCTGGCTGGCCTGGAACTTGCTTTTTAGACCAGGCTGCTTTTGAACTCATGCTTCTCAATTCTGTCAAATTGACAAGCATTATTAACCATCATACTGTCTTAGGGAAAATATTGTTGTTTGGGTTCAAAGATAGTCTATGAATATCTGTGGAAACGGAGAAGCTTTTTGATTAAAGGATGTATTTTCCCTCTAAGAAGTTACATTCTGAATTTCTATAGTCTCCACAAGTGGCTCAGAATGCCATAACATAACATAACTGCAAAAACAAAGCTATGGAGCATATTGGAGAAGGAATGAGACAAAACATGGAAATGCTTATGAAATAAAAGAAACAGTGACAGAATTTCCCAGCTCAGCTCACATTAGGGTGGTTCAAAAGTTAAATGTCTTTTGGGTCAGTGAGCTGCCTCAGCAGGTGAAGGCACCGGTCACCAAGTCGAACAAGCCGAGTTCAATCCCTAGGACCCAGGTGATAGAAGGAAAGAACTGACTCTTTGAAGTTTTCCTCTGACCTCCACTCACACACCATGGCACTCGTGTGTGTGTGTGTGTGTGTGTGTGTGTGTGCATGTATGCACATAAATGAATGTAATAATAAGTCTTAAAAACTTAAATGTCTTTAAAAATGTAATACTGAGGGCAGAATGGCTCAGTGGTTAAGAGCACTGGCTGCTCTTCCGGAAGATCAGGGTTCAATTATTCCCAGTACCCACTTGCTCACAACCATCTGTAACACCAGTTTCAGAGAGTACTGCACCCTCTTCCAGCCTCAAGGGCACTGCACACACATGGTGCATAGACATACATGCAGGAAAAATAGCCATACACATAAAATTACAAATTTTTAATTTAAAAATCATGTTTCTAATCACTAGAACAAAACAGTATTTTCTCAGTACTTACTGTATAGCAGGTGCTATGCAGTTATTTGAATGTACTGTTTGCGTTAATCCTTACAAAGCTCTATAAGATAGCATTACTGCGGTCCCTTCTGCTTTACAGACAAGGAAAGAGGCTGAGTGGTTAGTCAGTTCTAGATTGCACAGACATTAGTAGAAGATCTGCGTTTGCAAGCCAGGCTAACATGATGAACATGCTTACACTCATATACTTTGAGGCAACACATTTTAGTTATACTTGAAAGAAGATTGGGAAGAAGAAAAGTATATGTCAGTTGTGGCATGAGGCTAATCTCAGTAGCCTGGGATGGGGTGGGCTATCATTCATACACATCAGCTTTGGATTTCCAAGAATTATTGCTGGTCCTGCAGAAGGAATCATTGCTTCCTTTCAGTCTCTTCCATTTTGGGGATCCCGAGGCAAACAGTTCGCCAACATGGTCCCATCAGACCCAATCCTTGGGTTCGTTAGATTTCGCAGCCTAGGTGGAAAGCTTGGGAGTCAGGTTGAAACAGATGCCCCTGTGAGCCGAGGTAAAGCTGTAGGTATAAACTAAGGCTGTTAGTGAGGCTAAAGAGAAATGTAACTACATCACTGAACTTGTGTTAAGATTTATTGTGTTAAGATTATCCATTCTCACCACTTTTTACTTCTTCCATTTCCATATCCATCAATAGCTATTGGTTAGCGATCATTTTCAGCTGAGTCCGGCAGGCTCAATCCACTAATGGCAGAGCCGAGAGGGCAGTGGGATCTTCTACACTGAGCCATAATCCCAGCCACTTAGACAGGGAAATTGTTTTTCAGGGTTTTACACTGCCATTTCTCTTCACCCTTTAATGAATGCTTTCTGTCCATAAATGAAGCAGAGATGGAAAAAGAGGTGAATAAGTGCTAACATAAATTGCAGTAGGTCAACCACAAATATAGGCTTTCAAAAAAAAGTTCTTTTACATTTCTATTTTTTTTAGTGTGGGTTAAGGTGCTTGCTGATTCCTAAAGTACTTCCTGAGTTTGATTAGTATGCCCGATGCATCAAAAATTGCCTTTGCAAACCTTTATTTTGTAATCCATGCTTCAGAGTGCAAGGTCCTTTTCAAACCAGATACAGATCAGGCGATAATGTGCGCTTTCCACCATTATATGTCTCTTACTGAATCACCAGTCATATGCTAGGTAATGGATATTAAAATTGAAACAGGCAGGTTCTAAAAAGCTATAGTTGACCTTTCCTTTTAGTTTGGGGGCACATGAGTTTCTTTTTCAGTGTGAGTCATACCTACAAGAGAAAACTGCAAATAATAGAATATACTTTCTTTATACATAGTGTGTTTGTGTAAGAAGCTACATGTGGCTTTGACATTTACACTCCAGTTCTTTTCCACTATCCTGAATCATGGCCAGGGACTAGAATTTCTGTGTGGGCAGGTTGATTGTCTTCTTAAATGCTATGTTGCCTTACAGCTTGGCTTTGGATCATTCCTTGGAATCATCGGATCAAACCTTATTGAGAACAAGCGGCAGATGGTAAGTTTTCATCCTTCTAGTAAGCTCAATGATTATGTGGATAAGTAACACATCTCTTAAGCTTGTGCAAATTTGGCCACAAAAGAAATTGTTACTTCACCTTTTCCCCTAAGCCTCAGAGAACTGATATGGGACTGGTTTGCATCTTGCCCAGTGTCTCCTCACTGACTTACCCAATCTCTAAGCTTTCTTTCATTCTCAAAAGAATACTTCAGGCTGTTCAATCAGACTGCTGTTCTGGCCTAGAATGCCTGTGGTTCTGCGGCATACAGTACTGCAGCCCTGAATTATTGTTACTTTTGTAGCTTCCTTATAGGTTACATAATCTTTTGGAAGAGTTTTCACAAAGGGTTTTTACCTTTTAGGACATTTTAGTCTAGGGGACTTCAATTAAGAAAACAAGTATAAACTGGGCATGGTGATGCATGCCTCTAGTCCTGACACTCAGGAGGTTGAGAAAGGAGGGTCAGGAGCTCAGTTCAAGGTCACCTTTGAATACATCTTGAGTTCAAGGCCAGCATGAGCTACTTGAGACCTTGTCTCAAAACCAAAACTAAAAAGAGAAAGAAAGTAAATGTACTTGAGACATAGATCAGACAAATTAAAACTATGAAGTCAATCTACAATATCTTTGAGTCTTTGCCATCCATAGTTCAAAGCCAAGTATGTTGTAAAGCTGAGAGGAAATATCAGCATTCAACAGAAGGTGAGGTTCACTGTCCTAATGGGATCCCCCAAATGCAAGCTGATGTATTTTCCTGGCTGAATTTTGAGAAGGCTTCCTCGAGGGCAAGGGGTAGAATGGATAGGCTGAATTGTAAGCATAGCACAATTTTATAGAATTACAAATCAGGAAGCCTGGTGAGTGGTCAGACGCTGGACTGATCAGACTCCCTGTGGACAAGTCTTTGTGGTATCCAAACTTTGGCAATGGGGTCTGTTTAATATCAAGCTTAATCAAATGATGTAATAGCTCTAGGGACAGAACTCTAACCATGCATTTCTCCCAGCTGCCAGGGGACTTCTAATAGTTTCTTCCTCCATTTTACCTGGACTTCATCCCTTGCTAGTTGCGTTTGTACTTCGGGCTTGACTTATTCAAAACAATGGGGGAAGTTTTAATTGTAGAGCTGATCATAGCACAGCTAAGAATGCCAATTTCATGACATCGTTCATCCATTATTTACCAATTATCTGCAGTGCTGTGAAGTGAGATTTATGGAGAGAGGTTTCTGAACAACTCCCAAAGGAGATAAGTATTTCCTTTCAGCCTGCTGAAGTAGGTGAACCCTAGGGTACCCTTGGCTTTGATTTTTTCCCTTCTCCCTGGGGAATAGCTTGATGCCATGTTATTTCCTCCTCTTTCTCCCCAAAAGCCTCAAGAAAGAAAAATGCTGATTCCAAGTAGTTCAGAGGGTCAACCATGGCAGATTGTGGGCTCGTGTATCATGTCTCATTGTCCTTGGAGACATTCTGAAATTGTGATGCCCCCACACCTTGGGTTGAAGCATTGTCTTGGTATTAGAAGACATACTTTAGGAAAATTTGTTATCCAATGTGATTAATGAATTTGACAATCTGGTTTTGTTTTTTTAAAATTTTCTAGCTAGGTATGGTGGTGCATGCCTGTATTCCTAGCCTTTGGGCGACTGGATCAGGAGTTTAAGGCCAGACTTATCCATAAAATAAATTTGAGGCCAGCCTGGGCTACATGAGGCCATGCCTCATAAAAGAGAAAGAAAATTTTTACATATACCACACAGAATGTATCCATTTCAGAGACTTCAATCCTTGCAAAATCTCTCTGACACTTAAGTGTTAATAAATTGAATGTCCCCTTTCTTCAATGACGTAGAAGGGATGTAGAGTTATGTAGCACCGAAGAATCACTCTTGTTATCATCAGTGTCCACTGTGTCATCAAGCAGCAGAGTTAGGGGGTACAAAAAAACAAAGAACTAGGGGTCGCTGGGCACTAGTTCTTCCGTAGACTAAGTAGAGACACTGGACACACTGTTTCCCCTCACTGTGCCTCCATTTCCACATAAATAAAATATAGGGTTGGATTACATGATGTCCAAGGTCCAACATTTTTCTGAATCTGAGGATGGATGGGCTATGCAGTCAAATTCCTTCACGGACAGCATGCTGGATACCAGCAAGCTTCTTCGTTTGGTGCTCACAGAATGAATTTATGAGCTTACCCTGAAATTTATACAAATATTGCTTCAGTTGCCCCTTCTCTCCCTCCCTGCCTACCGCCATGCCCACTCATCCTGCATGACTTAAAAAAAAAAGCATCCCCCATCAGTGAGTGACAGACTAGAGTTCTGCTTTGACTGGCAGTCTCTGGGGGATTACCTAGTCTCCAAAAGCAGCAACAGTGGAAGGCTAACAGACATGTTTCTTTTATTCCCTCCTGCAGCTGGTGGCTTCTATCGTGTTTATCAGCTTTGGCGTGATTGCAGCTTTCTGTTGTGCCATAGTTGATGGGGTCTTTGCTGCCAGACACATTGTGAGTATTATTAGCCTCGAGTTGAAGTAATTGTGCAATGCTACAAACTCCCAGTGAATGTGTACTGAGTGCTTTGAGGGGCACACATGTACAAGGGAGAAGGAAGCTCTTCTTTCTTCAGTAGCTGGTAGTCAAGGTGAGAACATCAACGAACAGTTCAAGCATCTAGAAAACTGGGTGTAAACTGGCAGAACACACCCCAGGTGCCATAGTGGTACCTGCAGTTTATGGTGTCTTGGATTCCAGAGCACAGGGAAGGCTTCCCAGTGGCAATAGGGATGGGTGAAGCCTTTTGGCATGTGAAATTTGGAAAGGCAAAGACAAGGGCATGGGGTTAGGGGATGGTTTGGAACTAGTCGTGAAGGTAGGGATAGAGAAGCAGGAAGTCATATGACTTCCTGGAAGCAATAAAAGTGTCCAGCCTCCTACCCCCATTCAACAGCTACAAGAACAGACCGCGAGGATAAAGTTACCTTTCTCAGATACCCAAATAGCGCTGTTCCTGTAACAGTGGTTGGAATGTAGTGGCGTACTTGGATGTCTGGAGGAAGATTAGTGCTAAGCCTCTACTGTGAGTTCAGTCCTTCAGTCCAGGTGTCAAATGTTTCCTACTCTGCAGAAAATGTAAGGGCCGTTTTCACTCCTGAACCCTAAATGTGTGCTTCTTATCTGGAGAACTCTGGACTAAGAGCATGCCCATTGAGCTCTCTATAAAGGACCTTGCCCCCTTTTAAACTCAGTTCTTTGACAATTCCAGGCTTGTATATAAATGCATCCTGGTCACTGTCTCCATCCCTCCTCTTTTTATCCCCCTCCCACTCCTATTAACAGCCTCTCCTCCCTCCCTGTCTTTTTCCCAGATTCATGAGTTTTGATTTTGTTTGTGACTTTGTTTAATTTGTCCAGGGACATCTGTGTGACCATTTTATTGGGACTTTGAATTGTAACCTGGTGGAATCAGGAATCACCAATAGGCACATAACTGTAGGCAATGACACCCCTTTTACTGAATTTAACAATAGGAAATAGTTCAGCAATATGTCAGGGCTTCCTGGGACCCTGTTGTATCCATGCCTGGCTGTTAATGGGCCCACTCTTGTACATACCCAGAAAAGTCATCCATAATTGTTGAAAATGTGTATTTTTCCCTGAAGATGGCATTTTGCAGCCCCTTTCCATAGATTCTAGCTCTTACATTCTTTCTGACACATCTTCTACAATATTTCCTGAGCCTTGGAGGGAATGGCATAAATGTCATGTTTGGGGCTGAGCACTCAACTGTCACTGATTCTCAACACCTTTTGCAACTGTAAGTCTCTGCATTTATCACAGTTCACTAGAAAGAAAAGCTTCTGTGATTAAGGCTGAGAGTGATAATTGTCTATTTGTATCAACATATATATTTAGAAGCTGGTTCAATGCTATGTCAGTTCAGCTAAACAATGGAATTAAGGTCTCCCTTAGGGCCCGTGACTTCCCTCACCATGCACTTTTAAGCAGATTACAGTACGAGGTATAGATTCTCTCCTATGGGTTGGGCTTCAAATCCAATTACAGTGCTTGATTACCATGCTTAACAGTTCTCACTAGTGGGTATAACATGCCTGGCAGGTTGGTATTACAGTTCATAGTGTTCAAAGCTGGGTAAGACTATTACCACCCCCCCCCCCAGCAGCTTACATAGTGCCTTCTGGCCCTTGTCCTTCTTACCATGTTCTGTTTCACATTGTTGCCGATTTCTGGCCCAGGAACAACTTTTCCATTAATCAGAGTAAGCATACTTAGTGCCTAGAGCACATCATAATTTTAGGGCCCCACAAAAATGCAATTATTTCTTCTCAAATAAGAAGAAAAATGGTGAACTTTTAGGTTGAGACAAAAAATCTGGCACATACCATAAATATATTTGTTTTTATACCAATGCAGTCATAAAACATACTTTAAAAATACTTTTCAGTGGAAGAAGGGGACTAGAAAAACGAAACAAAAGAGCCTTGGACATAAGAAATCATTAAACAGCCCCAGTGTGGTTCAAAGACCAAAATCAAGAGTGAGATGCAGCAACTCCTAAACCTCCAGAGCAAACTCAGTTTTTCAGCTGAATTAAACTTGAAAATGAAAATGTTTCATCAACTATTGGAAATTATGTTTTCTAAAATAGTTGAATTAGAGCAAAATTAGCTTATCAGAATTTTCTGTGGATCAAAGGGCATGTTGCTACATTTTTGTCATTGGCTAATTGTTAAGGTCATTCAAAGACAGGTCAAGACATTTCAATTGGAGCTCCTTCTTGAACTCTTCTTTCAGACAGAAGAACCAGCCCATTATTTGCCAAGATTGAAGGATCTCATTATTGTTAATGCCATCACCAGCCTCTGAAATACTAGCTTAGGAAAAAATCTGGGTAGGGAGAAAAATAAGGTATGGGAAAGAGATGCCCTTTCTCTGATTTGTTTTGAGAGCCAAGAATATAAATATTATCCCCTCTACCAGACATTCTGGTTTCAGCTGAGAGGAGTCATCTTTTTTTCCAACCATTTTTTGATTCCTAAATGATATATCAGTAATTATTAACGGTTACAATTTTGTTGCCTAACAGCAATTGTGGTGGTCTTTGCATATTACTCACTGCCTATATACATGTTTTTGTAGCATTGGTTGCAGTCAATCATAGTGTGCATGCTATTTTGTATTCAATAGGAACCATCATAATAACACTAATTCCTTGTTTTTATGTAGTACATTAAGGTTTTCAATGTGTCTTCACATCTATTATTTTACTCGAGACCTACAGCAATCCTGTGAGATATGTAGGGCAGGCATTATTATTCCCATTTGACAAGCAGTACTCACTCTGAAACAGTCTCCATGGCAACATAGGCCTAGTGGCTCAGAAGCCTATAGTAGATTTTGATGACATCATGAGCTAAAATGGCTTCCTTTTCTTTTTTTTCTTCCACTCACAATGTTTTAAAAATTGATTTACTAAAATATAATTTATATGCTGTAAAACTCACCTATTTGAAGATTATAATTCAATATTTTTTAGTATATTCATAGTTACATGGAAACACCACACAGTTTTAGTTTTTTTTCATATCAAAAAGAAACCCTATATCCTTTGCCCATCATATCTCTCCATCCTTCCCAGCCCTAAGCAACACTTCTAATAGCTATTTCTATTTTAGAAATTTCATACTAAAGGAACTTTATAATATGTGGACTTTATGATTGGCTTCTTTTATTTAGTATAATGTTTTCAAGGTTCATCCAGGTTACATCATGGATCAGTGCTTCATTCCTTTTTATGGTGCAATAATGGTACACTGTATGAATACTGTAGGGGGAATTTTCTCAGTCCTGCCTAGCCCCACGGTCCAGACAAATCTCTCCCACCCAAGCTCTTGCAGCCTCTTATAAAATAATCACTCAGAGGCTTCTATTAATTATAAATGCTCAGGCTTGTTACTAACTAGCTTTTACATTTAAATTAACCCATTTCTATTAATCTAAGTATTGCCACGTGACCGTGGTATTACTGGTTTGCTGGCATGTTGCTCCTTGGGCAGATGGATGGTGTCTCTTCTTCCCACCTGTCTCTTTCCTGTATCTCTGCTTGGATTTCCCACCTGCTTCTAAGCTGCCTTGCCATAGGCCAAAGCAGCTTATTTATTAACCAATGGGAACAGCGTACATCCACAGTGCACATAAAGACATCCCACAGCAGGATATACCACATTTTGCTTGTGGTATTCACCAGTAATGGACATTTAGGTTGTTTCTACCATTTTACTATTATATACGATGATGTAGTTAACATTTGAGCACATGTTTCTGAATGGTCTTATTTGCATTTTCATTTCCTTTCCACTTAGGAATGGAACTGCTAGGACATATGATAACTGTGTTTAATTGTTTGAGGAACTGCCAGACTATTTTCCAAAGTGGCTGTACCGTGTTATACTCACCAGCAATGTATTAGAATTCTGATTTCTTCACAGCCTCACCAATTTTCATTATTATCATCTAATTGTGCTAGTGAGTGTGAGGAAGTACCTCATTATGGTTTTGATTTATATTTCCCTTATGGGCTTTTAACATTTTGGATTATTGGTTCAATGAAAGGCAATGGTGAAAAAAAATCCAAGTTCTATTGACTGAGAAGTTCCTGTGAGTACAGTTTTAGTGACTTTTCCCTTTGATGTAATGACACCTTGGCAATAGCAAGTTAAGGACGGGCTTAGTTTTGCTTCCAGTTTGTGGCACAGCCCCTCTGGCAGGGAAGGCATGGTGGCAGGGACCTAAAGCACGGGTTACATTGCATCTGCAGCTAGGAAGCAGGAAGGAGAAATGCTAGATCTCAGCTCACTTTCTACTTTTTCAGTGCGGGACACCAGCCCAGGGAATGGTGCCACTGTCATTCAGGGTGGGTCTTCTCGCTCCATTTAACCCAACCAAGATCATAACTCTCAGTCGTGATCGTACGCTAACCCAATCTAAATGATTTCTCACAAATATGCCCAGAGGCTTGTCTCCAAAGGGATTCCAGAGCCTGTCAAGTTGATAATCATTAACTATCACAACAACCTACTCATCTCTAAGTTTTACAGCCTTTTGTATGTTCTGAAATTGGTTAGTTGTACTGTAGCATTATATACAACAAATTTTGATGGCATCACAATGCTGTTAAATCACAGATCCTCTAGCTGTCCTTCTGTCCCAGAAGTCAGGTCACACTTCCCTGCAGTCTCTCCCTCTCCCTCCCTGGTCAGAAAGTTGGTAAGAAGGTGAACTGTGATCTTTCTGAGTTACTCCCTCTCCTTTTCAGCTGTCAACAAGTCCAGCTCCCCCTGATTCCAAGACCTAAGACAATTCAGATTATAACTTTACTTTTATCAGTGCTTACGACTTCTAGCATATTTCACATGATGTGGAATTTATCCCCACCCACCAGAAAACCTGTAAGAGTCAGAAACTCTTTATCCTACAGAATCAAATGACCTGTGTCCCTACAGGACCCAATCATGGCTGCCTAAGACCATGACACTACCCTTACTAATGAACATCTCTTTTGAAGGATAGTCACAGCTTCCTTTCTACAGAGCTGCCTTCTTTTAATATATGTCATAAGGTAAGGCTGGATACATCTTCAAGAAAATATTTCTTCTAACACCGAACCTGCCCAAGGTTCATTTGGCAGTTGTCATTGGCACCCAAATCATTTTGGAGGAAGGGGATTATTCCACAGTCTCATTTATTGGACTATTTAATGAAAGTCATGTTTAGGTCCTAGCCAACTTGAGTGGGTTAAAAGCCAGCCTGCCCTGTTGGTAAGGCCCTTTAATATCATCTCACCATATTTCTTTGACTTGAGTGAATCTAAACTTTTCAAAGACCTAATAATTTCTAATGCATCCCTCTAAAGTGTGTTGTTCTTTCTTTTTCTTGTTTTGGATCCCCTTTCCTTCTCCATCTCCCCACCTATGGTCATTCATTAGCTGGAAAAGTCACTTTGCTCTCTTGTGTCACAATTTCTTTCTCTTCCCAGGGTATATAATAGAAATGTACCTTTCAGGGTTAGAAAGAGAGTGAAATTAAGTGGTAGGTATGAGCATGCCATCTAATATATAGCAGTAGCCTTTTCCATCCCTTCTTGCCAAGGTTGGCAGTCCTTCAGGCTAAAGAGGTTGCAAGCTCAGGCTCAGTGACCTCTTCTCACCCCTGAATTGCCTGTTCTTGCCCTTCTTCTGGGAGATTAAGTGGAGAATAGCAGCCAGACATAGCTAGTGGGCAATCATCTTGCATGCCTGTCTTCATTTAAGGGCAGTAGCTGAAAGGGTTCTGCAAAGCCAGTCACAAGGCTATGGCCAGCACCATGGTCAAACCTTTCCTTGAGCACAAAAATAATGAGTCTGCTGTTACTCTAACATAGAAAATAAATCCTGCCAGTTGTGAGCATGAGAGTCTGAATTCCTTTCTAGTCTGACTCCAGACTGAATTAACAGCAATGCATTTTTGTAACACTGAACAGCAAAGAGAATTATGGAGCATGAGCTAATGGAAAGCCCAAGGTCATTGATGGGGTCACAGAATAGAAGGCAAGAGGTACTCAATGCCAAGTAAAGGGGATTCTAAATCACAGGTATAGGGAAAAATAAGCATCAGGATTGGAACTACAAAGAGAAATGAGGGCAGAAGGGGAAAGGCAAAAGATAAATTCATTCTGTCTCGGCACTTTGAACTAAACCCCTAAGGCCATTTTGCATAAACTGTTGTCTTATGCCAGTGTGACTTTGTCCAAAGACCCCTACTACATCGGGATGCTTAGCATCAGTTCTGGAAATGACTGCATCTTCTGGTTACAACTTTCCAGGCATCTCTGGCTTCCAACCTTCATTCCTTCGAGCTTCATCAGAAAGCTGGCCAAGCTAGCAGAGTAAATCAACCGTCCTTGATTTCCACATTAATTTTTTTGTCTTTGCCTTAAAAGTACATTTTAAGCTCCCTGGCTTTATCTAAGTTGTGTGAGTGAAAATGGCTTGTAGTTCAGTTGAATTAAAATCTCCAGATGACTAGGTAGTTGCCCATCCTCCAGCTTCTGGCTTCTTCACCTCTTCCTTTTGCAAAGGCTGTGGAAACACCTGCAGTGAGCACAAGTCAACCAGCCCTTATCTAGTCCCCAGGTGATAATGAGACTTCATAGCTGAAGCTGCGCTCTCTCTATTTAGAAGTGTAATATTGCAATAACCTGGAGTTTTGAATCTTGCTCCCTAGGGACTGTTTGCAAGAAGACAAAGCCTAGAAGTAAAAGAAAACCAGAGAGAAAATTTCAAGAAACTCATTTTTCAATCAATCTTCCTGGTTTCTCATTAAGTGAAGTAGTCCAACAGAAAGCGGTTATTAGAATGATTTTGTCTGATGCATACATTCTCAGCCCTCTCATAGACAACTTTAAGAATTTAACCCAACCTACTGCCTCCCCCCTCTTTGTGTGTGTGTGTGTGTGTGTGTGTGTGTGTGTATGTGTGTATGTGTGTGTTTTCAAATCTTTTATTAGCAGGCAGGGCTCTTGGTATTTTATTTTACAAAACCAAAACCCTTTTGGTTTGGTGTTTCCCTTTATAGGATTTGAAACCACTCTATGCTAACCGGTGCCACTATGTTCCCAAGACATCCCAGAGGGAAGCTGAGGAGGTGAGCCACAATGATGCTGCATGTCTTTACCTCATGGGAAAGTCCCTTGTTTTATCTGAAACGACCTTTCTTAAAAACTAGATTTATTCATTTTATTATTTTACGTGTATGAGTGTTTTGCCTGCATGTATGTATGTGCACCACATGCGTACTGGAGTTACACACAGTTAGTTATGAGACACCATGTGGATGCTGGGAATCGAACCCTGTCCTCTGCAAGAACAAGGGCTCTTAACCACTGAGACAACTCTCCAGCCACGAAACACTCTTTCTATATTATTTCTTTCCACAGGCCTAAGGTTTACTGCTAGATGTCTTGAGCTGTTTGTTCAATGGGTCAAAATACAGTGGTACTGAGGACATGTCATAGATTGGAGCCTCAGGAGGCCTAATCAGATTAATTTTGTTCCATGGCCACAGGCTGCCTCTCTGACCCCAGCCAGTAGTCTCTCAGTGTGTGTCCGTCCCTCCCCCATCTCTGCCAATGATGATTCAGTTGCCTGGTGCTCATCTCAAAGAAGATATGAAGCCCACCAGGACGCTAGGCCTGTGCTGAGAAGGCAAAGCATGAACCCCACATGTGGGAAGGGTCTGGAGGTCAAATCAGGATAACTCAGCACTCTGTTCTATCTCAAGGTTCTAAGGAGACTCAGATTGTTAGTCTGGCCTTCTCATGACACCACTAAGAGGCCGGCCGAATAATCTTTGAGTAGGCTCAGGAGAGTATTTTTTCCTGTCTCATACTCCCTCATGTTCCATGTTGCTTCAGCTAGAGGTATTAACAGTGGCAACATTGGGGGTGGGGCACTTTGATCTCAGCACGTCATAATCCCATCCCAACCAATGGATTCCAACATATGAAATTCTACCTGTTTCTGGGAACTCTGACAATTTGGTACTCTGTTAACCTCAAAATGAAAGCCACTCACTGTGAGGACACACCCAAGAGTACATTAGCAGCACAAATTGGACTCTATAGGGGGAAAAATAAAGGATACAAAGTTGGGATGGTAGGGAAGTGGGGAGGCATCTAAGAAGAGTTAGAAAAAAAAGGTTAACAGGATCAAAATGAAATGTATGAAATTCTCAGAGAACTAAAACAAATTACAAAAATAACATTAAAAGATAGCACACATGTGATTGGAAAAGAAAAAAAGAAGACAAATGGGGGCAAAATGACCACTACATCACACAAACTCATGGGGAGCCACTTTACATAAAACACATCATGAATGGTGTTCTTGGAGTTAGACAAAGTCATAGTCTTGCTCACAACGATATTAAATGCTTTTATTATGGTAGTACCATTCACTTCCCGCTATTTTCTGGTAGCAACCACAAAGTTGCCATTTTTCTAATTGTTCCTGGGCTAGAAGGAGGAATAAAATGTGTGTGTGCTAACAGCATATCAAAAAGGCAATAGGCACTTGGATGAAGGGCCCAGTATGAAGAAAAGTGCCTATTTCCTATGACTATTTCTGCAACAAAGCCAAACAAATGTGAAAGTACTTTATTACACCCTTAGAGGGTAGGCAACTTGAAAATTTTCTTGTAAGCAAGAAAAGGTAAATGCAGATTATTCCTTATATTTTTAGATTTGCAAAATGTTTTTGTAAACTCTAAAAGTGTAAGACTGTTATAGCTATCCTCTCAATTTCATTGCAATAGCTTTGTGTTAATTTGCCAACTGCACAGATATTCGTAACGGTTTCCATAAGTTTGCTTGTAATCCTGTTTCTCTTAACTTGATTTTTCCCATATAAGGTCATAACTTCCTCAGCCAAAATTGCTCCTTCTACAAGGGCTTTGAGGAACCTTACCCAGGCAGTTAAAGAGGTACTATTATACTTCAATGCTCATGTAATGACCCCTCTGCATTCACTTCTACCAGATCCTCTTTTATCTCATGTCCTGATTTGCTCACTCTTCATATCCTCATCCCCTAATACCCATTTAGTATTCCATATACTGTTCCATCTGATCTTCCTCTTGTCTACCGCTACCCTTTATGAGTGGGGCACTAGGGACTGTGCCTGGGGCTGGACACAATCCCAGCTCTATAGGTGCTTGCTTTATGCACAAACAGAGCTACCTCTCTGCTTAGCCTCATCTTTCTTTTGCATGGGTATGCTTATGTCTCAGCCATCATTTCTATCTCCATCAGTCACTAACTCACGTTTCAACCCAGAGGACCACTCCTCCCACCCAGTGCTAGCTTCTGCTGTTGTTTTGTGTCTCCAGGTGAACTGCCCTCAACTTAGCCGTGGACTTTGCACACCTCGAATCCGGGGCAACACCTGCTTCTGCTGCGACCTCTACAACTGTGGCAAGTGAGTGTGGTGCCATGGACACAGTAGTAATTGTTTGGCCATGTGGGGTGCTAGGAGAGCCAAGGCTGGTGAAGGGTGTATGGTGGGAATCATAGAATTAAGGGCTCTGTCTGCCACAGATCCACCTAACCTGCCTTCTCTGTGCAAGGCATCACGCTGGCTACTTTTGCAAACTTCATCTCATTTAACTTTTTTTACATTGCAATTTTGCCTATAAAGTCTGTAGTCATCAGCACATCAAAGATAAGGAAAGTGAAGCTTAGAAGGAATACACAATTGACTAAATACAATATAGAACTTGGAAACCCAGCACCATATCTACATTCAACAAATATTTATTGAGTACCTTCTCGGGACCTGGACCTGTTCTACACATTGAGGATTATGCAGTGATTAAAACAACCTTTGTCCTGTGGAGCTTATATTCTAGCAGGGAAGAGAATATAAACGCACATACTACCTAATATAATGTTGAGTGTGATTAGAGCACTAAAGAAAAATGAATCAGGAAAGGTAGACACCAATGAGGGAGAAACTGTGTACACTAAGTACATATGGGATGTCTCTTTGTGAAGGTGACATTTGTGAAGGGACCTGAATAAATCTGGAGAGCAAAACAAGAAGTTACCCAAGAAAAGAGTTTGCAAGCAGAGGGGACAGCAAACTATAGAGGCTCTGAAGCAGGGTTGGTACCAGTAATGCTACATCCATTCCAACTCTACCTTCCAGTTATGTCTCCACCAGTTCTTCTTTCTTTCAAAGCATTAGGTGATAAGAATACAGAATACATGCTTGTAGGAAAGACAATGAACAATTGACACTTGAACATAATTTAATAGTGTAGTGAGGATCAGTGGACATAGCAAGGACCCTGGTGAATGAGGGACAAACGATAAGGAGGAATTTAGGATACAAACTAAAAACAGGTAAAGGTGGGGAAGATACGCTTGCAAGTTGTCAGGAGGTAAGAAGTGCAGGGAGCTATAGAAAAATGCAGTGGGTGATGAAGGCTGGCAGGAGCCAAGGTCAAATATTAAAGAACCCTTTGGCCTTGACCATGTAAGCAACTGGGAGCTATTGGAAGTACACATCATAGGAAATGAAGTTGAACTGACAGACACTCCAGACAGCTGGCATGCTGGAGAGAATGAGACCTAGACCAAGTTGGTTTAGCGGCAATGGAAAGCAGGAAGTATTTTTTTGTTTGTTTTTCAAGACAGGTTTCTCTGTGTGTATCCCTGGCTGTCCTGGAACTCAATTTGTAGACCATGCTGGCCTTGAACTCACAGAGATCCACATGCCTCTGCCTCCCAAGTGTCGGCCTTAAGGTGTACGCCAGGGAGTATCTTTTTTTTGAGTTTATTTTATTTTATTTTACGATATAATTTAATTTTACATATCAGCCATGGATTCCCTTGTTCTCCCCCCCCCCCGCTGCTCCCCTTCCCCCTAGCCCACCCCCATTCCCATCTCCTCCAGGGCAAAGACTCCCCCGAGGATTGAGATCAACCTGGTGGACTCAGTCCAGGCAGGGCCAGTCCCCTCCTCCCAGGCCAAGCCAAGCGACCCTGCATAAGCCCCAGGTTTCAAACAGCCAACTCATGCAATGAGCTCAGGACCCGGTCCCACTGCCTGGATGCCTCCCAAACAGATCAAGCCAATCAACTGTCTCAGAACAATTTAGAAGGTGGAATTGGCAGAGACGTGTGACTATGTGATAAAGATTATGAGCGAATAGCCCTATGTATAGCGTGTTGTTAGATAATGCTTGTCTATGCATGGCTGTTTTCAGACTTCGTGTAGGAGAGCTGAAGGCCAAAGGAGGGAGGGAGGAAGTAGCAGAGGAGGGCTAGATGGATCTAGATGGAGAGGCCTTAGAGGGCAGTGGTGTACTCCTACACATTCCCTTCCTGTTGATATTCAGAGACTGGTTTCTCTGATCTGAGGATTGAAAACTGACAGGCTGGAAGTGGAAAGAAGCATGGGAGAGCTCACCCTTGACCTTTATGATTTTTGCTAATACCAGTCTCATTTCCTTGAAATATCTAGCAATAGAGAAAGAGACATTCGAAGGCACAAACGAGGTGTAAGGATTATCTGGGGTGAACGGGAGATGCATAATTATTCATGTTGTAATAATAACCAGCATATATAAAGGTAGTCCCTCCTTAACAGGGATGATTGAGAGTAGGCTATCATTATACTTTTTGAGCTCATTTTTCTGAAAGTAATCAAAGGAACATAAGAGTTGGGATTATTTCTGTTCACTCCCTTGTTATCTCCCCACTCTCTTTGCTACTCTCCTTTCCACCTACCTCTCCCATGCCTCTCCCTTCCTGCTCCATGACCTCATGGAATAGGGCTGGAGGCTGCCAGGAACTGAACGGAGTCTGGAGACTCATAGAGAGAGATAAGAAGTCATCTCTCATGCACATACACACACACACACACACACACACACACACACACACACAGAGAGAGAGAGAGAGAGAGAGAGAGCTTTGTCTCTACAGTGGATATGTTTTGGATTAGATACATAAAAAGTTACTTAAATGCCATTTATCTGAGCCTGTGGGTGAATATTGTCTCCCTATTTTTTCCAGTAGAGACACAAACCCAACTTATCTTTTTGTTAATCTAAATTTCACAATAGCCGGCTTTCATAAAGCAACTCATGTCAGTGTTGTTTTTAAGAAAGGGATTTGTTAAGAAGTTGTACTAGACTGGACTTCCAAAGGGCAGGGGATATGATTCCACTTCATCAGATCCCCTGCCTCCAGCACAGGCATGACTAAAGAAAGAACTGATGAAAGTGGAGACAAGCTGGGCGGTAGTGGCGCACACCTTTAATCCAAGCACTCGGGAGGTAGAGGCAGGCGGATCTCTGTGAGTTCAAGCCCAGCCTTGTCTACAGAGTGAGTTTCAGGACAGCCAAAGCTGTTACACAGAGAAACCCTGTCCAAAACAAACAAACAAACAAACAAACAATCCAAAACAAGACAAAACCTTCTTTTCACCAGAGAAAGAAAATATTACATGAGGCAACTGACACAGGTCATGCTGTTTCTAAAGATCTTCAAGCTCAGGCGTTGCTTTAGTCTGCCATGTATCTAGAAGGCAGACCCAAGTCTGTGTTGCCAGGATCCCAAGGACAAAACCAATAGAAAAGGACTTGCTTACATTTCTATCAGTTCAGAAAGTAGCTATAAGACTAAATAGAGGACAGACTCGTAATGAAGGCAAAGCTTTTTCCTTGACCCAGGTTTTTTTTTTTTCAGCCAGAGCCAATGAGAGTTAAATTCAAGGCCTAAATATAGCTAGCAACCAGCATTCTGAGGCTTGGAGACTTTAATTTTGCCGAATGCGTATTTGTTTTCCTCACACGAAGCCTATTTTTAATCAATTGCCAGCTCCTCCAGTCCATTTCCTGGAAAGGAGGCCAAGAAAAAAAAAGTGGGAACAAAAACATCAGGCAGTCATTTGTACAGTGCTACAGAAACAGAGTGTCTACTGTCCCCTCGAACCCGCAGACCTTCACTGACGTCATGGGTGGTGAGGTTTAATACCAAACATAGATTATTCCATTTAGCTTTGTGCAGGAAGGTGGCTTTCTCTAGGACACAGCTTCTCTGCAGTGGCCTTTCAGAATGTCTCTTCCTTCCATCTAGTCACTCCTCTTTGGAGAGGTCAAGTCAATATCGCTGGTTTTCAGTGTGTAACCTAAAGGAAATGGAGTGGTTTGTGTACTGCCTCAGCTAGGAATACAGTGATAGAGGACAGCTTACTTCCATTCCTCATTCCCTTTAACAAACCTTTATGACACTCCTACTCTGTGCCAGGGGCTGTTGTGTTCTATTGAAACTCAGTTTGCCAGAAGGGGAACTTAAAAATAGGGTGAATGAGAGAGACAGGGAGGAAAGGAGGGAAGGAGGGAGGTATGGAGGGAGGGAGGCAGATAGAGAGAGATAGAGAAGGGGAAGGATGGAGAGGAGAAGATGAATTACCACTCCAAGCTGACTTTCTCTTAGTGAAGAACAGAAAGACACCTTCTTGCTTTCCCCAAGATCAGCTGCTAGTGCCTGTGTTAAGTAGTAATTTGAACACAGGTTGTCTACTTCTTTAGGCCCACCCAGTGAGTAGAGTGCAAGGGAAAGCAAGCCCATATCTAATGAACACTATCCTGATCAATGCAATGATAAGGCTTTGCACTCAATTACTCATTCACTGTGTATTCATCCATGGTCTTTAATATTTCTAGCACTGTTCTAGGCAGCAGGAGAGACATAAAAAAGATGTAATGTGAGAGATGGCTGTCTCTTTCAAGAGGTTACAAGTTTAACAGAGACAGACATCATGGTGGCCTTGGACTTGGTTATACTGTATTACTCAGCATGGAGCAGCCTCTCAATACATATTAGCTTAGATGGAAAACTAATAACCAATGAAGAAAAAAGAAAAGACTGTCTGAGGCTGTGTGTTCAGGGGAAAATCTCATGAATGGGCATTGGAGTCCTTGAGAAGGCCCTGTTGAAACTTTGAGCCAATGAGGGATCTAGACAGGCCGGGAACTGAAGACAGTATCTTCTAGAAGGGAAAAATCTGAACAAAGGTTTTGAGTAAGCTCCCAGCATTTCCAGCCTGGGCCTCCGGAGAACTACAGCCTAGCTAGAGTGTGCACTGCATTTTTAACCCAGATTGTAGCAGATGGAAATTTGGACAATTTTCATTTAAATTTTTTTCTTATGATACATTTATGTATTGTGTGTGCGTGTGTGTGTGTGTGTGTGTGTGTGTGTGTGTGTGTGTGTGTGTGTACATGCCACAGTGCACATGTACACATCAGAGGACAACTTGTGGAAGTCATCAGGTTTGGCAGCAAGTGTCTTTTCCCACTGAGCATTTTCATCAACCCTGGATCACTTTTTGTCTTACTGATAGTGAAGAGCCATGAAAAAGTTTTGAAAAAAAATGAATGACTTTAAGTTTTAGAAAACATTTTAGGAAGATTAACCAAGCATCGCTAGAGTCTGGAGGGAGTGCCTGGCAGTCATGGAGGCCCAAGTCATGGAGGCCCAAGGGTGAGGGTAATAGGAAGGCAAAAGATATAATTTTAAGGTACATTTTTTTCCCCAGAAAGTGGACCAAATGAAATCATGACTCTCAAATAGAAGCAAACCACATTAATTTGCTAAAACCTATACTATGATTAACCATTAACTTTCTTTTGCTTCATGGTTCAGTTTTTAAAAATTAAATAGCCGCTGAACCCACTCAAATTGAAACCAACTATACTCTGGAAAATTGACTACTTTTTTCTTTTTTTGAAGTGCCAAAGATGGAACCAGGGGACTGGTACATGCTAGACAAACGCTCCATATCAAGTCCCAAATTATTATAGATTTAAATGAACTACTCACAACTCCATGTTGAGGCATGTGCACTTAAAACATTAGTGTCTTTAAACATGTGGTTCAAAAGTCCAAATTATGTTTCTAGACAGTGGCTCTCATAAGGAAAAAAATTTTTTCTACTTGTTATGTGCTAGAGTACTGCTTTACACACAGCCTTTTAATTTTTAATGTGTGTGTGTGTGTGTGTTTGTGTGTGTGTGTGTGCCTGCACACACCATGCATGTGTGGAGGGGTCAGTCCTCACCTTCCATCTTAATAAGGCAGGGTCTCCTAGTTTATTTCTGCCTCTGCTAGCCGGCCTGCAAGCTTCCAGCCAATTCTGGCTCCTCTTTCCATCTTGCCATAGGAGTGCTGGGATTATAGATGCTCCCACATCTGACTTTTAAAATGTGGGTTCTTCGGATAGCACTCAGGTCATCAAGCTTACAAGGCAAGCCTTTTTTATATACCAAGCCATCCACCAGGCTTGGTCATGCAACATTCTAATTAGATCTCCCAGGCTCAGAGAAGTTAAAAATGTTTTTGTCAGCCAGGATTCAAATGCAGCTTGACTCCTGAGTTTACTAGGGTATACTGCCTTCCTATATGTACTATTCACTTACTCTCAGTAGCCTAGAAGGTAGGCAAAGATAATTGGGAGGATGTCAGAAGGTGGCTTCGAAGCCACTAATGTGCCCCTACAACTCCGCACTCACCATTATACATATACCTGCCCTTTTCAAAGGCATTGAACCTGTACAAATGCATCTTTTGGGGGTAATAAGTAATGTGTACACTCTCCTTCCCCACCACCAGTGCCAATTCATAGGAGACACTCAAGGTATGCTGATGAATGGGCTCTTCAGATATATTCCTAAAGATATTGAAATTCAATTTAAATTCAGATGACTTCAAGTACTCTTAAAATTCTACTCTGAGGGGCTGGAGACACAGCTCAGTGGTTAACGGGAGTTACAGGCAGTTGTGAGCTGCCTGATATGGATGCTTCGGAAACCAAGGTCGGTCTCTGCCTGTAACTCCAGTTTCTGGGGATCCAATGCCCTCTGGTGCTTCTGTAAGCTAGCACATACATTCATAACCACACACAAAAAATACAGTTGATACACACAGGCAGACACATGTAAATGCACACATTGGTGATTCTGATGTAGTCTGCCCTGTAACCACACTGATTTCAATTCCTTAGAGAAATTGTTTTTAAAGAATCCTAAGTTAAATTTATTTGTAAACTTAAAAAGTCATTCTTGCATGAATAATCCCTCTCTGGTTCATTTTGGAGATTAACCCTTGATTTTGTTTTGGTATTTTTTTTTCATTCTTGGTATTTTAATAACAGGGAAGTCTCATGTAATAGCCTTCAGATGTTAGGGGATTTCATTGTATGTTTAATTTTAACACCATGTTTCACGTCAGCTGCTTTGCATTATCCAGAAGGACAGGGATTTCCATTTAATTCTTTTATCAGGTATTTATGCAGCACCAAATGGGTGTCATGCATGGCAGTTGTGTGAGTTTTTTTCCTGAGATAGGAACACATGTTTCTTCACCCTTCACCTCAGAAAGAGCAGAGATAGATCAAAGAAATTATTCTACCCAAGTTTAGCTTAGTAAACCAGTGAGTTTATCTTGTTACTCATCCCTCAGCATGAGAGAGATGATTGGTTCTAGCTCCTTCTCCCCCACTGAGACAAAAATCTGTAGATGCTGAAGTTCTTTGCATAAAATGGATACTATAACCTCCACACCCTACACACAGCTTTCTATATATTTTAAATCAGCTTTAGATTAATTATAATTCTTAACCCAATGTAAATGTCATGATATGAGGTATTATACTATATTATTTATGGAATAACAACAGGAAATGATCTATATATGTTCATACAGACCCACACTTTAAATTTTTAATCCATGGCTGATTGAATTTGTAGATGCAGAACCTGCGGAGATTATGTCTTCCACATATGTATTTGTGGATAGAGAGTACAAATCAGTCTGTATCATGTGACTCAGAGTAACTAGGCTGAGTGTGAGCATCTTTAGACAAGGTAGCCGAGGAAGACCTCTCCAAGGACATGATACTCTGAGTTTTGTGTTACAGCTCAGTTTTAGTAGTGCATTAGCATATCGAACTTTTGTGGGGGGGGTTGCTTTTGAAAGGGGAGGCATTGAAGTCTTTGAAGCCTCAATCAGAGTTCAGCTTTACCACTTATGACTTGACCAAGTTCCCTCCCTGTGCTTCACTTCCTTCATTTGAAAAGTGGAAGTGTAATGACATCTACCTCAGTGGTTCTCAAGCTTCCTAATGCTGCAAACCTTTAACACAGTGCCTCATGTTGTGGTGACCCCCAACCATAAAATTATTTTTGTTGCTATTTCATAACTGTAATTTTGCTACTGTTATAAATCATAATGTAAATATCTGTGTTTTCTTTTGGTCTTAGGTGACCCCTGTAAAGGGGTCGTTTGACCCCTAAGGGGATCTTTATCCAGAGGTTGAGAACCGTTTCTCTACCTTATAGAATATTGTAAGCATTTGCAGTGTTGACAGGCATTGCTGTGATAATAGAAATTCTTTATAATATGCTCTGTCCAGTCCAATAACCACCATCTATATATGGCTAGGAAACACTTGAAACATAAGAAGACCAAATGCTTGAATTTCAAAGTTTACTTATTAAGTAGTTACATATGGCTAGTAACTACCATATTAGACCACCCAGATTTACTGAATTGACATTATGTGAAATACTGAGCATTGAGCCTGATAGATAATGTGTCAATAAATGTCATTTAGTCAGTGTTAGTGATGGTTACAAGAGTCTCTCCAACAGGGAACATTTTTAGATACACACCAATCACACTTTTGTTTTGTTGCACACTCCAAGCCATCTGCAATGATACCCCTTACAACAGATCCCCACCTTCCTAGGCATCTTTTTTCCCCTGAGCTACACAGTAGTCAGATCCTGGAGATGGTGACAAGGGAGGGAGATTTTCTGCTCCTAGGAGACTGACTGTAGTGTGCTTCTCCCCATGCAGCAGGGTGGAAATCACTGGTGGGTACTATGAATACATTGATGTCAGCAGCTGCCAGGACATCATCCACCTGTACCATCTACTCTGGTCTGCCACCATCCTCAACATCGTTGGCCTGTTCCTGGGTATCATCACTGCTGCAGTCCTTGGAGGATTTAAGGATATGGTAAGAGAGAAAGCGACTTTGCATTTCGCAGTGCCTTCTGTTTGGAGATGGGGAACGAGGCTAGGATGTTAGGGGGCATGGAGCTACATAATTTCAAGGGAGGAACCAGAATGTAGCATACGCAGCTGCCTTCATCTATCTCAAGTTGGAGTGAGAAATGCCATCAATCTGTGTATATTTCTTGTTAACATGAACTTCCTGTTATCTTGAGGCACACTTGAGGGGAAGGGAGTTTTCAGACTTCCCATTCACTCTGCTTGTGCAAACAATCTATTATACCTTCTCCACACTTTCAACTTTCCTGGTTAGTTTTCTCCTTAATGATCTTTGGGAGACAATGAAGGAAAGAGAGTTTATGTTTAGCTGTAGGTAAGATTAATGCTAGTCTCCTTCACGAATTCCACCATGCAGTTTCTCCAGTAAAGGCATGGAGGCTTTTCTCTCTTCTTGTACCTGAAGACTCAGCCCCAGGCTAAGCTGCTTGCCAGATCTTGCCTTCAACCCCAGTCTACCCACATTCCTGTTCCTCTCTTTGAAGTCTTCTCCATATTCGTGTGCATGACTGCAAATGCACACCAGCACTCAGAACCCTCAATAATGTATGCTCCCTCGATAACAGAGGATGCCCTATTCTTTTGCTTTCAAAACATTTCTAATAATTTATTTGCTATGCTGGTAAACTTTGATCTCCAATTATGGAGCTGTTAGTTTTGAGCCATGGTTATTAACCTGGTTTCATATTAGAATCACCTGGAGTATTAAAAAGCAAAGCAAAACAAAATAAAATATTCACATGCTTGGGCCCTTTCTGTAGACATTCTGATTCAGTTGGTGTAAATGGAAATCCATCTCTGAATGGTTTCTTGAGAGCTCCCCTGGTGATTCTGATCTGTAGGCGGGCTTGAGGACCACCGCTTCACATATCCTTAGAAAATTATTTTGTGCCTAAAAGGGACTTTCTCTTGACCCAAGGAAGTAAGACAGGCAATTTCTAGACCCTTGGCTGTTTATGTTCCTTTTGGGGTCCCCCCCAAAACAGGATCTTGAATAGCAGTCTCTAATCTGACCCCAGATAGATAGTCAAAAAGGTAGTGATGGTAAAATGAAAGGCACCTAGGATAAGAGAAACAATTGAGTTCTGTTTACAAAGTCCCCAGTAGAACTGACCTGATTAGGAATATTGGGTATCCCGCTGATGAATCTGTCCTGAGAAATCCTTCCCTGTCCATCCCCAGTCTATCATTCTCTCTTCTCTCCATCTCCCTGACCTGATATTGGAATATTGGGCATCCCGCTGGTGAATCTATCATGAAAAATCCTTCCCTGTCCATCCCCAGTCTATCATTCTCTCTTCTCTCCATCTCCCGTGCATACATTTCTCATTCCCTCTGCTCTTACTTTAGAAAACCCAAGCACTAAGGAGTAAGGTAAGCATTGACACAGCTGTCATCCTAGGAGAGAGAAGGAGTTCCTGTCACTTGGGGTCCAAGGAAGTGTTTAGGAGACATAGCTGTTTCTGGCTTGAAGCTTCTTTGGAGAAAAAGAATTGCCATTCTCCTTGGATGCTTTTCCCAGAAGAGTCTCTTAGTGGTGGGGACTGCCTGAATAGGAGGGGTAGGAAAGGCTGCAGTGATGCATGAATACTGCTTTACCTACAAGGTGTCCCTCATTCTGATTTTACCCCATAAAGTCATAGTGCTAAAAATTCTAGTTTGTTTTTTTTTCCTTCCATATTTTTGGATAGGCATTGCCCCCTTTTTTCTTGTCTGTTTTCAAAATTAAGATAGTAACATTTAATTTTTTATACTTTTATTATTGTTTATTTATGTGTTTTATATATGTGTTTGTCTGTATATGTGCATGTGCCTGAGGGTAGGGGAATCCCCTGGGGCTGGAGTTACAAGCAGCTGTAAGCTGCCTGATGTGGGTGCTGGGAATTGAACTTGCGTCCTCTATAAGAACAACACATGTTCTTTACCACCGAACCAGTCCCAGACAGTAACATCTTAAATAGGCTGGCTAATGTGCTACAGAGGTGTTAAAACCTTGTATTAAGTAATCTCTCTGAGTGAAGGATTCGATAATTTTCCATGGTGGCAAGAGGAATTGGGATGTGAAGTCAAAGCGTGCCTAAGAAAGACAACTTTCTTCAAGAAAGTTCTGCAAGTTGGGAAGAAGGAAGGATTTAGAAGGTGGTGTTCTAAGAAATAAAGCCCTTCCAAGGTTGATTTCCCTCAGCTTAAAAAAAATCCAGGAGGACATCTCAATGACAACATCAGCCTCTTTTAAGTGTACAATTCAGTGATTCAGTACACTCAAAATGCCACACAGTTTTCCTCTACTTAGTCCTATGGCACTTTCATTACCTGAAACCTGTAACCATTAGTCAGCTACTCCTTATTCCTCTTGTCCTGAACCATCAGAAACCACTAATCTGCTGTCGTTAGGGATACATCTCTTCTGGATATTTCCTACAAACAGAGTAATACAATACACGAAGTTCTGTGTGACTCCTTTCACTTACCATCATTTGAAGATGCATCTACCTTTCAGCATATGCCAGTGCCTCACTTCTTTTAATGGCTTAATAATATTTCATTCTATGGACATGCCACATTTTATTTACCTTTTTAAATTTATTGATGGACATTTGTTCCCACCTTTTGGCCACGGGGAAATGCTGTTACAAACATTCATATAAATGTCCAGTTTTTTTCATGTAAACTTGAATTGGAAGTTTTGGGTTGTATGGTGTTTTTATGTTTAGCTTCCAGAGAAAGAGACAATCTATTTTCCTCATCAGATATTTCATATTCCTGCCATTAGTATACAAGGATTCCAACTCCTCTACACCCTCATTGACAAAAGATTATAGTAGGTACACCATTGTAGTTTTCACTGGCCTTTATATAATAGCCAATAATGACAGGCCTGACAATGTATATATGTTCTTTGGAAAAATTGTCCATCTTAGTTTTTTACATCTATCTGTCTGTCTGCCTGTCCATCCATCCATCCATCCATCCATCCATCCATC